>JANSTX010055451.1:0-10167 GCA_027564355.1 Penthetria funebris
ATATATTATGTTGTGATCCGTTAAACAATTCCCAGGGCCTACAATAATTGGCGATACCAATTATATTTCTCTCGTTTCTATTTGAAAATAGTATTTGAAGTATTCTTGATAACACATACTGAGAACCCTTTTTATGTACAATTTCCTAATTGAATCATCGAACAATTTTTCTGTTTATTGATTTAAATTGCAGTAACCATTTTATTGCATCGTATTGTACGTAGTTGTTAATAATTCCTATTTCGTAGTATAATATTTCCGTTTTGGCTTACATTGATGTTTATTGCAAAGGTTAAAACGCCTGGTGATGCGAATATATATGGTGATAAATAAAATTTAAGGACAACAGAATGATTTTTTCAAAATTTTATTTCATTATTATGTACATGGTATAATATAATATTCTAATTCTATTAAATAATACTATAGGTAATATATAGGAAACTCACCATTTATTTGAATAATAAACCAATTTCTGGTACATATCCATAAAATTTTGGCACAACCTTACAAGCAAAATCTAAAATTTACTTATTCAATAATTAGAAACTATAAATACAGTAATTATTTCAATTAAATCATATTCTTGTATGTATATTTAAAGAGTTACTTTAAAAAAAAAAAAAAAGGAATTATCACAATGATTCATTAGCTGATTTAGTTTTTCAGTCATACAATTTTAAACTTAATGCTATTTTTAATTACTTATTAAATTGCTTTTCATTTATGTCGTGTTATTAAAGTTTTAACTAATGCTTTATTGCTATATGTAATAAAATATTAATAATTGGATTTTTAAATTCACATAAATAATTTAAATAAAATTTAATATTTAAATTTAAATATAAACCTAATAATAATAAGGACATAATTATATAAAACATAAATTAATCAAGAACAATCACAGATTGTTCTTGATTATAATTTCATTGTACCATATGACTAGTAGCATCATCATCATCTTCATCATCACTTACACAATCGTCCATTTCCATATCGATTAGTTCATCTTCATCATAACTATGTTGGCTACTATTATTGTCAACAGGACTTGATACATGTTTCCGACTACTACTATTACCGTTTGATGTACCTTTGGCATCTTCTTCTTGTTGCATTCGCTTATGTTTTGTTCTACGATTTTGGAACCATACTTTAACCTTTAAGTATAAAAGTAAGGAAATTTTATTTACATAATTACGACACTTTTTTTATTGTTACAACCTGGGAACGAAGTTCGAGATATCGCTATGAAATTTTACACGTGTTACTTTTATCTGATTTGTGAGGCTAAGTTCGAAGATGAGCAAAATTGGAGTACACCTCCAAGTACCTCCCATACAAACTTTTTACTCCTTTTTGTATTTTTTAGATTAAAATTGTTTGTATAACATACAGACTTCAAATTTTACATATATAACTGATATTATAATTGAAAGAATATGTGGGAGTATACACTTAATCGGATTACTCCTTGGAGTACCTCCCACATATGTTGCGCACGATAACTTGAGATTGCATTGAATGCTTCGAGAAATCGCTATGAAATTTTACACGTGTCACTTTTATCTGATTTGTGAGGCTAAGTTCGAAGATGAGCAAAATTGGAGTACACCTTCAAGTACCTCCCATACAAACTTTTTACTCCTTTTTTTATTTTTTAGATTAAAATTGTTTGTATAATACATACAGACTTCAAATTTTACATATATAACTGATATTATAATTGAAAGAATATGTGGGAGTATAAACTTAATCGGATTACTCCTTGAAGTACCTCCCACGTATATTGCGCACGATAACTTGAGATTGCATTGACATATCGCCATGAAATTATACATGTGTCACTTTTATCTGATTCTTGAGCCTATGTTCGAAGATGAGGAAAATTGGAGTACTCCTTCAAGTATCTACCATACAAACTTTTTACTCCTTTTTCTAGATTAAAATTGGGTGTATAATTTCAAAGACAATATAAGAAAATGTTTTGAGCCATCGCTAAAAAATATTGCACTTGTCACTTTTATCTTTATTTGTGAAGCTAAGTTCGAAGATGAGTAAAATTGGAGTACTCCTTCAAGTAAATCCCATACAAACTTTTTACTCCTTTTTTAATTTTTAAATTAAAATTGTTTGCATAATATAATACATACAGACTTCAAATTTTACATATGTAATTGATATTATAATTGAAAGAATATGTGGGAGTATAAACTTAATCGGATTACTTCTTACTTGAGATTGCATTGACATATCGCCATGAAATTATGCATATGTCACTTTTATCTGATTTCTGAGCCTATGTTCGAAGATGAGAAAAATTGGAGTACTCCTTCAAGTACCTCCCATACAAACTTTTTACTTCTTCTTCTAGATTAAAATTAGGTGTATAATGTCAAAGACAATATAAGAAAATGCTTTGAGCTTTCGCTTTAAAATTTTGCACTTCACTTTTATTTAATTTGTGAAGCTAATTTCGAAGATGAGTAAAATTGAAGTACTCCTTCAAGTACCTCCCATACAAACTTTTTACTCCTTATAGATTAAAATTGTTAGTATTATACATACATACGTAAAACTTTACATATATAACTAATATTATAATTGAAAGAATGTGTGGGAGTATAAGCTTTATCGATTACTCCTTGAAGTACCTCCCAAGTATATTGTGTAAGATAACTTGAGATTGCTTTGACATATTCCCATGTATAATTTTTACTCCTTACTGATTAAAATAAGTTATATGATAATAACATTGACTAATTTAAGCGGAAATTCTAGATACGAGATATCAACTATTTTGCAATTCTATTTAATGAATACTTATATATTATATTGTAATCCGTTAAACAATTTCCAGGGCCTCCAATAATTGGCAACCAATTATACGTTTCTCTTGTTTTGTTTCTGTAATTTGCATCATTGAACCCTATGGTCCAAACAGGATGTTTTCACAACGCACATTTGATGTTACATATATTACCATATACTATGTAGAATTAACAGAGTATTTAATATAACAATTCCAATTGATAGACAGATGATAATATTTTATAAACAGTACATGTATTGGGTAAGGGTATAGTGTTGGCATTACGATGTTAAATAATTGTTAACTGAATATAAAGTTTTAGTGAAAATAATGTAGTTAATAATATTTTAATGGTTCTTTATTCAGAGCCAAGAAACTTATAATGCATTCAATTTATAGTGAAGCCATGCCAAAATGAAAGCACTAAATCTTTACTTTAATATGTTCATTTTGCCAAAATATTCTTTAGTACACTTAAGGCAATAATGCATTTTATAACAAATAATTTAAGATTTATATGTAAAAGATGTAAACACTTACAATTTAAAGGAGGCTAGCAAAATTTCGTTTAGCAGACATTAATATAATAAATTAAATTTTTTATAAAACTAACTTGATTCATAATAATATATAATATATTCATAATTGTGATGATGAAAGGAAATAAAAATTGAAATAGACAATGGATCAGATAAGTATGGGCTAATAATTTCATAAAGTCAGAATCTGACCATATTGCTAAGTGCTGTATAACATATATACAGCGAAGAACCATGGCCGGAATACCATCGGACTCTGAAGCGAATATAAATGTTATATTCGACCTCTGCGATCGTCCAATTTAGTGCCATTCAAATGCATGGTCGTATTTTATATATTTTTAGGACAAATTGTCACAAATAGCACTAACACAACTACAAAAACCCTTGCATAATTTTCGAATAGTCATTTGCAGTAATTTGTGATTAAATTAATATTCAGCATACATAATAACTTACATAAGTTTCTCTCATTTTCTCTCATTTCTGTAAAACAGATATACCAACATTTTCTTTATTACAACATCTATACAATTTTAATCATACCAAGATTTTGAACATTTATTAATTGACCTATTAGACCCAAGAATATATTTGTTATTAACTATTACAGCCTGTAATATATTTGATAAAAAAAATGGCAGTTATGTGATCATGATCACCATTTTAAAATTCGTCAGCCTTTGTAGGTCTTGACCATCACATTTATGACGTAACTATTCTCTGGGACACACAAATCCCTGATATGATTCGTTTAACATACTTCCCACTGTAATGCGACTATTTCATTTTAATTGAATCCTGGAAATAAATTCTTTCTCTGTATGCTATACGAAATGAGTTTATTTTTCAACCATTCCAGCACAATTTGTATTAATTTCTTGGTTAATTATGGTTACAAAGTTTCAACATACATTGATATTTATATTTTATAATATTACGATTTGATCATAAAAATAGAAATCTATAACTAAACTGTACTTAAGCCTAATGTTATATGAGACATGTAAATTTATTAATTATTTTAATCTTACTTGGGTTTCTGATAAACTAAGATTCTGAGCAAGTGTCTTTCGTTCAGCACCAACAACATAGTGATTACTCTCGAAAGCATGTTCCAATTTTAATAATTGTGATGGTGAAAATGCTGTTCGTACTCGTTTCGGTTTTCTAAATGGTTGCAGCAGAAAGTCTGAAATAATAAATATATATAATTGGTATTTTTTTTTGTTAATAATTTTTGAAAAAATTATTTTATGAACTACATCCTAGTAGTTGCATTAATCCGTCTTATATAGAGTGGACAGTTGTACTCGCAATATTACCGTTAAAAAAAAATTTTTAATTGTGGGTGACATTTTTACGAACACATATTATTGCGTGACCAAATGATTTAATTCATATGTTATTATTAAATTAATTATGAGAGACATCTGTTAATTTTATAAGATTTAAACTACTATTGGTATTATTCAATGGTTCCGTATGACCACACTAACATTCTCATATCGACAAATTGTACATGCATGTTTTGTAAATTTGATATTTAAAGTCAATGGCAAATTGCTGTAAATGAATCTTCACTTCTAACATTGATGCATACGTCATTTTATCATTATTTTAATGGCACAGCAAGGTTTTATCATTTCTTTTTTAATGTATTGTTATCATCGAATAAAATCAAATTTTTTACAGTAGCCTTTTTAGTGTCCTATAAATTTCTTTCTGCAATAATGATCAAGATACTGATGATGATCATAATTTGTATTTAACCAACCTTTCTTACGGCTTCAAAATTTATTAGAGCTATGTAAGATGGACAACATAATTCAGATATTTTCTACACATATCCCTTAACACAGTGCTTTCAAAGTTATACAAACGCGACTATTGTGCTATATTCATTTTATCCACAATTTCATAGAAATGCATGTAAGTTTATATGCATTCTTAATGAAATAAAACAAATCTGCTTTAAAAATATACTATAGAATATAAATTTGTTTGCATGTGATGCAAATAATATGTTAAATATTTTTCGTAATTCGAGAGATAGAATCACATACTACATTTAGTCGATTTTTACTATTGTGCGATTCAGCATGCAGTTCTCAATGTACATCTTTCTAAATTCATGCCACTAACAAATTAAGTTTCTGTATATGCAACAATTATAGTAAGATATTTAAATGTAGAAATAACTATAGAAAACTGTATTATTCCAGTTGAAAAATCGTTATTGTTGCAACACATTTAAATAGATCTACAAGCGCAAATCGTGGTTATTGAACCGGATAACTATAATTGATTCAATTCATTTTTGGGAATCACAATTTGTCGTTGTTTTCATTCACATTTGTTACTTACATATCATAAACGGCAATTTAACATTATATAGTGCCTATGCATTCATGTGGTGGACCTACGATCAAGATAATAAACAATGTAGATATGCAAGTAAAGTATAGTAATAGGATTATTGGAATGGAATATTTAAATATCCACTAAAGATGAGGATGATGGTGTTGATGATAGAGTTGCTAATGTTAGTGTTGATGATAATGATGTTGATGATGATATGATGTTAATGAAGAAGATGAGCTAGTAAATTGTGTTATTTAACCAAAATAGTTACTCAAATAAAATTACAGTCAATGCATTTGTTCCATGAGGTGTATCAATTTAATTATTTTATATGAAATGTGATATTCAAATTTATTTGGTAATCTAATGTAATGCTGACATAATTTTTTTTTCCTAGTTCTTTTCTTTCTTCATCCATTACTTATTCCATTATGTATGAATTATTAGATAGTTATCTAAATTTGATTTTAATTTACTTACTAGAATTATGTTATAAACATTTTACACACTCATATATTATAAAATATAATACATTCCTTCATTATTCTGCCAGGTTCTTTTTTTTTTATTCTTCCATGATAAACTATACAAATTATGTATATATTTAATGTGAATTCATACACATACGTATATAATTATAGTTTTATAAGAATATATCTAATTATTATTAACTACATTTAAGTATATAGTTCATAGTACGTACATAGTTGTATTTAATAGCAAATTATTATTTCCTTTTTATTATGCAATATTTTACGTATTTCTATCCATCTAACTATCTATCTGCCTATTTATCAGTGTTCTGTGTATATATAGAAAATTTAATGGAGTTTTAATTAAGTGCTGTCAAGAGAGTAGGTTAAATTGGAACTTGTAACAGAAAAATAAGGTAAAAAAAAAAAAACTCGTATGGAATTAAGTATTTATATTACCTTATTTAATTTGGAGTAAACAAAAAGAAAAAAACAAGCGTTTAAACAAGATTTTAATCAGTTTACATTGTTTAGTTACCTATAATTTGTAATCTTTCATAATTTTTTATAACCATATATATTTTACATTACCACTTACAACTTATTGATGAATTATTTTTAATCCAATATTGGCTAACACTGCCATTATATCTCAAAGGAATATGATCATAGTAAGTGATGATGGTATTTCACACGAAAAAAAAAATATGAGACTTTGTTACATTTATTACTTCTGTATTTCAATCATTTTACAAACTTACCAAAACGACGTAAAGAAATTGAGCTAGAAACTGGAATAGAAAGGTATTGTCAATCACATTTGTGGAACCGGAGATGTACTGTATAGTAAAGATGAAATTGTCTACAGGATAATGTTAGTATAATTGTTCAAGGAAAATCTGTCTGGTTATGTTGTTGAATAATTTTTCTGTTCAATTATACCAAAAAAAAAGCAAATTGATATGGAATCGGAGAAAGTGGAAATGAATCGGTTATGCAATTAAGCGACCGCTCGGTGATATTGCAAACTTTGCCCTTCATTGGAATCCTAACAGTATTAGAAAGCCCAATCAACACTGGAATCTATTCGTCTGCTTCACATTTTGTATATATTGAATAAGTACTAATATCAATTCGATGACTAGTACTTAAATTAGCTGGTAGAATATTGGCTTTGTTATCTAATAAATATAGACTTTGTTATCTAATAAATATTTTGCAAAATTCGGTAGACTGATGAGTAAATCAACGCAATTATCATGTTTGTTAAACACATGCCATATATAACTGACATATACTCTGATTATATTTAAAATGCTAAAATGTATGCCATCACCTAGTTGAAGGGTTATATCATGACGTAGGTAATTATATTAGTTTGACTACAACATGTACCAGTACCATGTGAAAAATAGATTAAGTACAATAACAACCCTAAAGACAAAGAAAGAGAAGAAAAAAATTATTTAATGATTTTTATTTTTATATTAGTTATTTCTAAAGCAGAAGCTAACCTTTAATCTTTATTAGTACACAATAAATTTAAAGTGAGGTTCAAATGAAATAAACGGATTAGAAGAAAGGAATTTTTGAGCATTTGTTTTGAATTTCTGAAGGTCATAATGTTCAGGAAACACATCTTTGGAAAGGAGATTCCACAGATAAGAATGCACACTTTGCCACTAAATGTAAAATCAATAATTTTGCTACTAAATGTACAATCAACAGATATTGGCGAGTACTAGAATCGACCATGTCTAGTATTTAGAGGAAATATATACTAAAATTTGGGATAAATACTATAGTGATCCCATGCCAAAAGAAATGAGAAAGCTCACCCATATTTTGGCCTGTGCAGAAGTAAATGATTTATCAGTACACTGTATATTTGTATAATTTAATTATGTATGAGAATCACTTTTTTGCATATATAAAATTTCTGGCCAATGGAATTTTCAGATTTTTTCGAAAATTATACAACTTTTTTTTTCGGAAAAATTCAACCTTCTCAGAATTCATCACTTGAACACTGATTTCCATTAAAAGGAACATTTACGAATATTTTGCATGTAATATTCCGGATACAAAACAAAAGAAATAAAATTATATAATTAGGTATTTAAGGAGATTATGCTTTCATTTCATAAATTAATTTCGTAAATAAGTATACTTGGTAATTATAATAATTAAATAAAATTGTTTTTAATATACAACCTGCCTGTATAAATAGGTTTACAAAATGTGAATATTACATACATTTACGTTTCATATTATTTGAAGAAAATTAATATCCATACTCATTGTAAATGCAATTTCCATACATACTCTATAGAGTTAGTATAATACATATAATATGTATTACAACTCGTATAACTTTAGGAAGGAATAATTATCTTAAATACCTTGATTTAATGAGCAGAAATTTAACCATAATAAGAAGTACTTATTTCTTTTAACATTGTAAATATCTTATTTTTTTTTTTTGGATAATTATTTGCGAGATGATGCAAAATTATAAACGCATATTATATTACATATGCTCGCATACAAGATTGGTGATGTCTCAAAGACGTTCATATTTGCATATATATATATATGAAATAATTAACTATTTATTACAACATGAATTTTAAACATGATTGAAAATTGATTTTCGATTAAATGCATAATTTATGTGCTTATCAGTATAATAATTTAATAATAATAATAATTATGATATGCAATTTGTTTTATAATTTCAATCGTTTAAAGACGCACAATACTTCTCTATACTACAACAGCTGTAATGCGAATAAAATATTGAAAATTGTCATGGTTAACTAACTATATACAGTATGACAGGTTCAACAACATTATGCATTATGTTCAGTAATTTTGTATAAACTTAACTGCAAATCTGCCTAATATAAGTATTATTAATACCAACCATGTTCTTTGATCTACTACGAATCTGCATTCTAAGCGTCGCACTTTTCAAGGATTTCCGAGTAGTATAATTTAAATAATTTGAATTTATTCAGATAAAGATTCAATATCACCTTAAGTCCATCATGAAATCTTTCACGAAGACATTATATTTTATCGTTGACATAATCCCTTCATCGTTCAATATCATCCATAAATTAATTTCCCAATAAAAGTATTTTACTTGTTATATCTCTGCATGTAAAACCAACTGAAAAGTTTGCTATTTTGTAAATGATGTTTAAAAATGGTGTTGAAGTTTACGATAAAGCTTTGCCATGCTTTCAACGAAAAACAAATCAATAATTGAACGAGTTAATATTTTTATTTATAAAATACAAAACTAGGATGCTTTCATAAATGAAGGTTCAGGATATATATGCGATGATGTTTGTACAAATAATATTCCATATTTAAGAATAAATGTTGACCTATTAATTGCTAGAGGTATATAAAGACATATTCTGATATGATTTTTGAACATCCTTTGATATAATTGAATAAATTATTTAATTTTGACAAAACGCATTTATGAATACAGTAAGTAATTTTCTAATCAAATAATATTTTTTTATATCTCATTCATTGAGTTATTATAAAAATTGCAAATAAAAAAATGATTACCACTAAATTGTATATTTATTTTAATTAGGAAGTTGTAATTAACTCAATTTTCTCAATTTAAATTTAGCACATATTTCAATATCTAAACCTTAAATCTGATATTCCTTTTCAATAATAATTTTTAAAGTTTCATAATTATTTTAAAATTTACATCACGGTACATTGTCCATTATCAAATACTGGCAATTATTTTATTATATACACGGTTTGATTCAAGTTTTTGAAAACATGTGCTAAAGTATGTAGTAAATATATTGGAACCAAGAAAAAGTTAGTTCTCAGCAGTACAGCAATTACCCAGCAGCAGAATGTAAAATAAAAATGTTTTAATTTCTTTTTTTTTAAATTGACACATTTATGTGGGTTTTATAGTATGAAATATAGAAACTCT
>JANSTX010055452.1:0-10167 GCA_027564355.1 Penthetria funebris
AATTGCTGGTTCAAAATCTCAATCATTTGGTATTCATGTATGCAATTACATGAAAATAATATCATCTCCATATTTTTTATGTTTGATATGTCAAGTATGAAAATTTTAAATTGAATTCAATTTGGTTTATTGAATTTTGGAAATTTATCTGAATGACTATAAATTTTAAATAAAAGATATGTAATTATAATCTTTTCGTCCTTTTTATGTGATAGCAGTACAGGACACACGCATTTCCATTCCATTTTTTTTTTTTATGTGAACAATTAAAGTTGCACATAATAAAATGAATTTTATAATGAATTTAAACATTTGTTTCTATTTATCATCTGCATATGCAGTCAGAGTTAAAGGTAGAAATAGACTGGATATGGATACATTAAATAGATATAAAGTGTTTTATTTAGAACAATGGGCTTACATGGTTTTCAAGTATAGCGTTGAAGTACATAAATACAATATATATCGCTAATTCACGAGTCAAACATAATTCTAGAACTCGACATATGTTGTAATCATTAATAGTCATTTTGGAAAACTATTATACTACGTATTATATTGGAAAAAATTAATAATTATTATTATTTCGCTGACTCTAACATTTGAGATTCCAAATGTTATTTGTTTTTGGGTATCCGTTGTCACTTGTTGATGATTTACATTAAAAGTTTTGGTAGAAACATACGTTAACATAATGACTGTTCAACTAACATCTAGGTTACCGAACCAGTCAACCAATCTTTACGGGTGTCACTGTTCACAATTTATTTTTTTGTTGTTTAAATAAAAATATGCCTCTTTATAAGGATAATATCTAAGATTTTTCCAATTTCCTTCTTATTATTTTATTTTGTTTCATTTTTATTTTTATTTATTTATTTATTTAGTTTTTCCTTTGGTTTCGGCCCTTTGAAGAAATTGAAGAAGAAAAAAAAAAGAAAAAAACACAATTTCACTTTCATTTCATTTCACAATTTGCACCACGTTTCCTTTTTTCTTCCTCTTGGCATATATCAGTATAATATCCTTGTCGTAATAAGTATATACCGTATATTCTTATTTTAAATGTAAAGACAAAATCTCCTTGGGGGTGATTGGTTTCATTTTCATTGAATTATTGATTGATAAGCCAATGAAGACTTTACCTTAAAATCCTTAGCATTAACATTCTAGTCGCAACTTTTAACCCTAACCAAGATTTTCTTTTTTTTTTTTCTTCTTTTCCTTTGAGATCAAAAAATACGCATACACAATGTATCCAATTCATATCTATCTTTCTTCATCGTATAGATATATACAGTTCTTATACAATTTTATATATAAATATATTTATAAAATGCTACACCAAACAGAGAACAACAGCCGAATAACAGAAAGCGAGACCAGAAATCTTAAAGAAAATCCCATTTCCCAAACAAAATGTTATTTCTTATTATATTGGTTCCTTTTCACAAAGAAATCGAAGAAAAAAAAAATATATGGAAATTGAATTGAAAGGAAAAGGTACATAAAAAATAGTTACAATAATCCTAATATGATCTTGTAATTGAATGGCTGTTAGTTTGATTATGGGTTGTAATGAAAATAATGGATAAAATTGAGGAAATTGACAAAATAAATCAAATGAAAATTTAAGGGAAAATAAATGAAATATTCCTTATTAAATTATATAAACGAGCGTAGGTATTTATGTTTCTATATAATTATCTTGACCTTTATTATATACGTGGTAGCATATTGGGCATCAAAAAACAATCGCTATTGTTCACCATTACCCTTACACCGATATATTCTCTAGCACCGATACTCGACTAGTTAATGACGGTTAATCGAAAAGTTATTTTTGGACGATCGAGTGTAATCACCGATTGATAGCCTTAGTGTATATCCGATTTAATTTCAATGTGTTCGATTGAGAATTCTGTTCATCGCATTCAGATCTACCAGCTCACAAAACATTTTCGCGTTAAATGTACTCGAATGTCTATTTTGACGATGTTAACAATATGTTAGAATTTTAATATATGTGCCAGTATGATTGTATAATGGTGAAAGTAAACAATATATAGTGGATAATATCATATATGAGATTTAGCTAGATGATCTTGAGTTTTTCAATCAGTGAAAAATACGTAGATCAGAAATTATAACAACTTGTAGAACATATTATTCACTAGATGAATACCAGTGTTTGGTATAGAACGTAAAATTCGAACCAAAATTTTTATATAACAAATTGATTATCGTTACTATAACATGTCACATAGCAGGTAGTGAATGGTAATCACTTTAAAATTACAAATATATCATATTTTAGAGAATCGATTGTGATACTGGATACTACACCTCAGTGAAATTTACTAATTTATCACAATTTGAACACAATCGAAATCATATCTTACCACTACTTTTGGGATGTTTCTAAATTGTTCAATCAGGTAAATTGAACACTTAACCCCCTATTATTAACTACGATATAATATAAATCTGAACATGAATCATATTGTCACAAACAAAAAATAGCAATAACATTTGCACTTAATCATCACAAATAATTGCACTTAATATAATGGCAATATTACAAAGTATGTAGTCTTAAAATTTTGCATTTTATTTTGAAAATGTAAAAATGTGTCCCATCAGTTCCAGTAAAATAATAATAATAATAATAATAATAATAAACGACAATTAAATAAATGGCATATTAGTCCATATGATCTTAGTCTGTCAGTGACACATAAATCTTATGCAAATGATTCTAGTATTTCATTTTACACATTTGTTGTGAGAAATTCATTTTAAATTCTATTAGTGAATATTACCAAATGTTTATAATTTCTTAAACTCATCAATTAACCCATTCAAATGAGTAATGAATATACAAAACAGATAGTTAATTATCATCATAAACAAACCACACATGTTGCTGATGTTACACTTGTAGTCATTTTGCTCATATCATTGTACATATGACGAAATTAGTTTCATTTGCATATTTACAAATTTCGCGATAAATTTATTAACGTCTTTATGCACATTTTATTTAAATTTCAAAATACCTATACATAATGTTGATATTATATATATTCGCATAAAATATATATATTCCATAGTTTTAACATTAATTTTATTTATAGTTTCGTAATTTATCATTAACCCAGGTGTACAAAACATACTTTGTTGTGGTAATCGGGCTGAGTAGCTGATTAATTCTCGTGGCATCTTTAACAGATAGCTACAGACAGTGCAAATTTAGTCAGATCAAGTCACTTGAAAAACCCCTACCGCAATATGTAATGTGAAACGTTTAGAAGGGTGTACAATACTGAGATTAATTACAATAAATTCCCAATTACTCGGAAACCAAACGGAATAATAATTCAAAAAAAAAAAAAAAAAAAAACTAGTATTAAAATGACTGAAGGTATGATACATTAAAAGTTGAAACTGCATATTGCAATTCAAGCAACATTAATGTAATTGATCACATAAACTCGGAAGGTTAATTCAAACACTAATGATAGTAAGAAATCGGATATAGTAGTATATTCCCAGAACAACAAATTCGTTCGTAACTTCTTATCATGCCATTATGTATTGAAGTTTCAGATAAATTTCAAAGTCAAGAATGAGGTGCAATATTGCATGTTAAAAGAAGTAAAAGATTAAAAAACTGCAAATAATTCTAAAGTTAAATTTTTTCCTACTACATTGGAATACCTAAAGCTCAATGGACAAATTCCTATAAATTTTTACATACATTTATTTAGCCTAATAATTAGCCTATAACAACGGTAATGATGGATTTTATTCTATTTACAAGAACCCTTATAATGCAGATTATATTTGTCAAAATATTCTCCTATATGTTTTTTAACAATTTGTAACTATAAATATTATGTATTTACATTAATTTTAAATTTTACAAAATTGCAAATGTTTTAATTTTAATGGATCATTTTAATGTTTACATATAGCCATTAGTTAAAAATTATTGCATATAATAAATTAAACAATTGTTTATTAAATGTGTGCATGTCCTTTTTAATTACTGTTTAACATTGAAATAAAATTTTAAATGCAATTTTAAAATAATTGTAAATAGTATTATTAATTAATTTGTAATTTATTTAAATGTTTCAATAAATATAATTATATGCAATATATTAATTGAAATTTTAGAATTTATTTTGGTATATTAGCAACCAAACAAAAATGATGCGATTAGTAAAAATTGATGTATATCTTCATATTCTAATTTTCTATCTTCTACATAGAGTTCGTTAAATTGCCAGACTTAAGGCATCGATCTACAAACATGGGTAGAGCGTATGCTTGGAATAAACATACTACTGTAAACAAAACTGTCCGAAACTTATCAACAAGCATTAAACAATGATGCGTGGATTTTAGAATTGTATAACATCTAAATTTTAAATCAATCACAAATTAAAGAAATTGGTAAAGTCTACTACGGTGTCAGTCCAGAAGACTGAAATAAATAGACTGAAAATTATATGAAACAGATCACACAAATAAAAAAAATGGTGTTAAAATATTGTCTAAAGTTAGACATTCTTTTCATTTTAATTCTTATCTTGGATATGTCAATAATAGTTTCTCATTTAATTGTACGTTCTACAGAATATTTAAACATCTAGAGAGTAATGGCATAAAACAATTGTCGTTGTAATTGAAGCAAAAACCATCATAAAAAAGATACGATTTATATAACATTAACATTAACATATAACTAAAACAAGAAAATGAAAACAATGAAAAACCCCATCATTAACTGACTGAATGAGAAATTATCAATAAAAATGTGTGTAACATTGGCGACAAGAGTCTCTCAATAAAAAAACCCTTTTTATAATCAAGGAAAATGTTTAATTACACGATAAAAAATATTTATTTTTTCTTTAACGATAAAATATATTTTCCGAAACCTAAATGACTGTTTTTCAGTGAATTTTACATCAGAAGACAATAAGATAAGTAAAGATAAATACTACCCTTATTCGTAAATTATTGATTAGAACAATTTATCGGCTGAAAATATTCCATAACTATTCATCATCTCGCCCCAAGGGCACATAGTACATCATTATACAATATTAATTTGCTGTTTCTAATATGAAAGTAATGACAAATTGTAATGTTGTTAAAATGCTGTACATGTCAGTAATGGCGAGTGATCGAGGCTAAAAAATTAGTGTGCTAATGTCGTGTTTGTCGACAGGTTGAAAAAACAAGTCAACAACAAACTAGGTAGCCAGGAATTTATGCACCACTCTATTGCAATATTTAAATGTTTAACTGGATAATTACTATTGATGATTCCAATTGAAATGGAAAATTATCATGGTCATGCCGTTCTATGCGCCCTCGTGTCGTATGGATATAGATGCAGTTATATTGTAGTAATTAACAGTCTAGACGAAAAGCATAGTATTTCTTACTTTTTCATCTCGAATAAATTGAGTAGAATATGATTCGTTATAGAATTTGAAATTTGGAAAAATTAGAATTAAATTTTTAGTGCCTTAAATACAAACTAGTCTTCGCCCCACCACTCGAAATAGGGAGTGTCACTCATAAACAAACTATATTCATAATATTGTTGTATCTAATACTTGAAACCGATGTTTCCACACATTGGATTGGCATTTTAAAAACATTATGGATTGTTTTCCCACCTGACAATAGCGTGAAAGCAATACCACTATATACAAATTAATAGATTTCAATTTACATTGCATTTGAATATACATTTCCACCCTGCATAAGCAGTTAAACAGAAGACATTACTACCTGCATTGTGTTGAATAATGTCTTGAAGTGCATGATCAATAATAGTACGTTGTTCATTGTTAGCAGTTTCATACATATGATAATAAATCCTGTACCCCTGGATTTATTTGTTGAGAAATTTGTTGAAGGAACATACCGTGGAATTGATAAACCTTGAAAAGATTTTGAACCGCGACCATGTAGCAAAAGTAGTCTCAAATGAAATTTTTCCAAGTTTTTTACAAAAACTGTATACATTCTTGAAATTATCTTATCAGTAAAGTCATCGAACCCATACTTTTGTTAAATCTTTATAAATGTTGTGGTATGGTATATCATTGTTTAGTTAGTATGCATTTCATATTCGAAAATGCGATATGCTGATTCAGTGGAACCAACGTATCGACCATTAAGAAAAGAATCAACCTCATCGTTTATTATGAATTGACCATCCGCACCAGCCTTCGCATACGTTCTAACAAAACGAATCGTCGCACAATCATAACCCTTATAGACATCTTCTTTCTTATATCATCTTCAGATCGGAAAATTGTTGCAACATCTGGATTTAAAGCATCATTTTAAAGTCTTTGATCGTCTGATCGATCAACTGTAATATACAATCCAATATCACCAGTTGGATTGACTAATTCAGTCATAACAAATCTATCGCAATTAGAATTTTTATTCTCACTTTTTCTGTAATTAATAGCGGAGTCAACATAACGGGGATTCATACCATGTGACGGAACTAATCCACCAACGCGATGATACATAAATTCAATAAAATGAACGGAGTCATATATTTTTTGATAGTGTGATGAATATTACAGCTATAATAAATGTTCTATACTATAATTAGAAAAGAGAAAACATGAATGGAAATGGAAAATTGCGGGAAAAAGAAAATCGTCCACACATCCTCATGTTGAATACATTTTTTTTAAAACAAAAATGATGTAAATCGGTGCAGTATATTAAGATATATTTGTTAAAAACTTTTTACATTTGTCGATTAATATTATAGATATTCATTGATTATTTTCGAATAATGTTCCTTTTTATCTCATACTCGTATGCTAGATATTCGACCAATGTGTTCAACTAGACCATTATCTTGAGAAACACACTTTCAATATTAATGTCATTGTTTTACATATGGTGTTCCAATATGATTTTACCCAAGCGGACACTTTGTCATTGTAATGTTTGCGATTCTTACTATCTCCTACATTTTATGTTCTTTTCGTAATGATGTTATTATGAATGCCCAGTTATAGTCCGAAAGAACGTCGTCCACATAATTTATTTTGTTTTTGATATCCTTTTATCATTGTAGAACACCCATAGTCACAAAATTAACTTAATTAAAATTTAAAAATCGCAAATACCTACTAATATAATTTATATAGAAAGTAAAGGTAAATAATTTATAAATTATATTAAATTCAATAAAATGTTCAATCAATTTTATTTGGATTAAAATTGATAAACGACCTTTCTAAATAATATCAAAATAAAAAAGTAAAGAAAGATGTTTTTCTCTACTGAAATGTACAGCCCAATATATTGGAAATACCATATAGTCAAGCATATCCTATATTCTTAAATATATATTTAAGGAACAATAAACAAACAATATGAAGAGACGAATCAACAAACTTTCCATCCAGAAGAAACTTTCTCCATAAAAATCTATAGAGTTATTTAATAATATGTCATTCAGAATAATTTTGCCTTAATTTCAAATGAATTATTACTGGCAATAATAAAAGTACTCTTCTCTATAACCTCTCGTCCTTATGGAGTTCTTCAAGTTTTCACAATATAAAATTCGTATTTTTGCAGAGTTTGAGTTCATATAGACATACATTGGTAAATAGGAGGACACATTTTCGTATATATATAAATATATATATATATATATATATACGTAAAACGAAAACAGATTTACAATAATTGATAAGGGAAATAGAAAAACCCAAGAAAATGTCAAATTATGTGGTTGGTTAAATCAAATATATCTTGAACATATTTATTTATTTATTTTCCTTTTCTGTTTTGGGAAATAAAATTTTCAGGATAAACATAAAATGAGCAATAATATTAGAGATTATTATCTTTTATTGAATGTCTTTTTTTTCTTTTTTTATTGACAAATAATACTAGTAGTATATATAATCGTATACGTTTGAATAAGTGGAGGTATTTTTCGAAAATGATTCAGATTTTATTTAGAAAGTCAATTGATTATATGTTAATTCTATTTAATGGAAGGTCTTGATTTATGTTTATAAATTAGGCATCTGGATGCCTAATTAAAATAATTGAAGTGACTCTAAGATATAATATGCCCAACTATAGCATTTTGTTCAATTATATGAAAACTTCTGTAACATGGTGATTGTGCCACCATAAAGAAAAAATAGCAGTCTATAGATAGGGTAATTGAACGCATAATACATATACATATATTACAAGACAATAATGCGATCGCATTATTATGAAAATTGTTTATGTAAATAGAATCCAATGAATTCACAAAGATCGAATTTGAATTATTGAGTCTAAGCTGATTTTCGTACGATCTAAATGGACATATTGGCATAACAAAACACAATTTTAATATTTGTGATGTTGGCAATCAATAGTATGATATGATATTTTACAATTGACATCCACATTTTGTTACTGCAGTTCCCATAGATTTCAATTTTTACTCAATCTTCGTTTAGTTTTTTCATTTATTTTTCTCACATTTTGTTAAATTGTTTCTATTTTCAGTTGATTTAAATTTGTCTATTTATTTCAACTTACAGCATATACAGTGAAAGACTCATCAATATACTGGCATACATTTATGTACATATTCGGCATATTATAATATAGATATATAAAGGAATCATTATCCTGAACACGTGTCAAGTATACAAAATAAGACAGCGATAAGAAGATATCTTAAATGATCTTCTTTCCACATTAAATAATCCTCTTCTTATACACCAACCTCCATTCAGAATGTATACATGTACATATTACATATACCCATCATCAATATAACATTCAGTTGTACTGCAAATGGTGATTTAGTTTAATAGTTGTGAAAAAGATAAATGAACAATTTGTATGAAATAAATGAGTGTAACATTAATGTAATATAAAGTAAGAAAATGACACTATGGTGTAAGTTTATCATAGAAATATAAGATATTACTTTGTCTGCATTTCATAAACATAAATTTTATCTTTTTGGAAATTGAACAGGTTCATCATGGATTATTTTTGATAAAATATTTAGTTTATAAAAAACGTTTAAAATGATTACTTTAAAAATATTGATATTTCATATAGGGGGGGTAGATACTATTTAGGGTTATCGAAAAATGGAATTAAAATTACTTGAGTTATCATCAATTATACGATAAAAGATCAGTATAATCTCAATTCGAATATTTGAATAAAGAAAATCAATGTGGATTAAACAGGAAAAAAATTCAAATCAATCGCTTCGAAATCAAATCATCAACCATCGTAGTATTTTCAATTGTTCGGTAGTTTGACCTAAACATCATAATCAGTTGTTAAACTACACTGGGTAGATTAGAATGTATATTAGAACGAATAGAACAACCACAAAATTACTAACCAAAATAGAATAAAAGTGATGTCGTATTAATTGTCTTAGAATTTAGGGAATCAATAGTTCCAGAATCACAAAAGAGAGAAAGATACGAAAAACTACGTTCACTTTTAAATAGTATTTTATTTGTAGTTACATTTCTTATAGCTACACAATAATAATTTGAACAATGCTAAATTTCTTCTATATGATAATTTTTTTAATTATTGCAGTACGGTTTCGGCATTTTATTTTTCGGATAGAAAATAAAAGTTCAAAAGTTGTCACAAAATTATACCCAGTCAACGTACAGGTGTTATTTAAAAAATTCAACCTATGTTCTAAGAAAGGGGTGATCTGGATTAGCATGGTATTAATTTGTTTAAGTAATTTTCTAATTTAGAAACAAGGCCTCTTTGTGATACTGTTGAAGAGTTCAAAATAGTTTTTTTTTTTGAACATATACAGAGGATAAGTGAACAACATTATTACACACAATTAAATATATCCTCGAAATTACATATACATATTGCTAATTTTTGGGAATTGGGTAGGTAGTCAGGGTAGCGTTTGGCCGTCTGTGGACCGGTACGATTGGTTCCACGACTGCGGTCCAGACGTGCAACTGGCTATCTATCAAGTGCTCTTTCTAGCTCCACGTGGTAGTCCCTGGGCAACCATTCTCTTCGGAGTTTGAGCAAAACTTAAGAGTGCTACCTGGTGATTTGCCTACGAATCATCAGGGAAACGGAAGT
>JANSTX010055454.1:0-10166 GCA_027564355.1 Penthetria funebris
ATAAGAATTGAATTGACGTAATATCATCTATGGAATAATATCAATATGGAATTCTCGAATCGCATCATATCCATTGCGAGGGGATGACATTCCCACCGGAGAAGCAGGGCGTCATGGCATCTTCTTTAGGACCATTACCCATCCTATACAAATACATAGAAAATATATAGAAACTTTGATGGTAAATAGAAAAAAGCTGCCATAAAAGCATTCGACCCCATTTCCCTTCCTTAGTTTTTGTCGATAATTAAAGGCCGTAGAGCAAATGAGATTGCAGACTGTATCTCGATTATAAGTGATATATTAACAATGTGCACATCGAGACAAATAAAACGGTCATTATAAAGAAATTAATTGCTAATCCACATGTATTGAGAATGAGAAATGAGGTGAATTTACAAAAATTAAGAAATTTTTCGGGACATGATGCTGCTGCGTTTTACAAATCTTTCGCAGGTGTTACATGGGAATTGAATGGAATGATGAACGACGTGGAAGCAGGGCAAATTGTGTTACATTGTTATTATGACACTTTTTGTGAAGATTTCGATATTCTTGTGAATATCACCAACTGCAATCTCTGGTTCACCAGATCTGAAATTGGTGATAATTTCCGCAACATGAACACCGTAGGCGAGAAAACCATTTTCAGACATGTCAAACAATTTTTTTATTCAAAATTGACAACAGCTAATATTTCAAAGCACTTGACACCAGCAGCAGTGTTTTCAGGCAAAAGAGTTCAATCATATGGCAACGCTTTTGGGAGCCAATGGAGAATAAATACACACCAAAAACAGGTCTCGAAACATTAAATGACTTTACTACGTATTATAACAACATAAAGAAAGAAATTTCAGCAACCATCATGAAGAATGGAGGCAAACAAGCTTTAGGTGTGATTGAATGAAGAACTACGGATGACGTCACAAATGCTGATCCAGATTCATTACAAGATATTACCATCGATTGTTTGGATTTCTTACAGAAAAGAAGATGGGTTGAGGTGGCAAAACACAGAAAACATATTATATTTATTCCTTGTTCAAACATTGTTTTTGACTCACTGAAAACATCTGTGTGTCTGAATTAATATAAATTTTGTATATTGATTCAGGACTTGATTTTGTGTTTAAATTTTATCATTATTATTTGTTTATGGGATTATATTCAGTTTAATTTACATTTATTTAATTTACATTTTTTGAAATTGCTTTTGCAATTAAGTTTTTGTTTTTTAGTAATAAATAGGCTCTAGTTTTAGATGACAATACATATTTTTTGCTATCTCATTATTATCTTATGTTTCATCTATAATTTTAGAATTAAGTTACTCCCATTACCAACATAATCACTCAAAGTAGATTAAGATGGTTCGGTCACGTAAAGCGTAGACCAGGAACTTATTGCGTTAACTTGGTTTTGAATATTGGAAAAGATGTAAGGAAACGGGGTCGCCCACAAGCTACTTGGTTATCAGTTGTTCAAAATGACTTGAACAGATTGAATGCAGAAAGTGACGATACACAAGACAGAAACTTGTGAAGAAATAGATTGAGAAGTAGGAGGGCCGACCTTGAATAAGGAAAAAAGCAAGGAAGAAGAAGAACAAGAACTGCAGCTGAAACTAAGCGGCTAGAACTTTTCGTTATTCTTTCAAAAGTAGTTGATAACAAAGTTATTTCAGCAGAAGATTCAGAAAACTTGTCATTTCGAGATAAAGCCAGTCTACGTACAGATACTGTTACATGCGCAAGGTCTATTGATCACCGGTTTAAGACTATTTTCAAATAATTTAAAAGCCCCTCCGGAATATTCGGGCCAAATTACGTCACTCATTATTATTATAGAATTGAATTTCAACAACAAGGTTTGTCTCATATTCATGACGATGACATAACTACCACACCAATGTTGAAATATTTATTGACCGCTTTATTTCTATATGTAGTACTACGGAGAATTTGCAGGAATATATTATGTATCAAAGACATCCACATAGTTGAACATGTAAGAGACGTCCAACTGGAAAAGAAACTTGTAGATTTAACATACCTTACCCTCCAATGTCCAAAACAAGAGTTTTATAACCCCTGCAAGATAATAAAATATCTGTTGAGCATTTACGAAATTTTAGCAATATTTGAATATTTTTAAATAATCCACAAAATATCTTATTAAACTCGGAATAACAGACGAGTCATAATTCGTTCAAGCTAGAAAAAGGCCGCAATTTTTCTTAAGAGGTCACTAATTGATTTTAATGTAAATGCATATAATTCTCATGTTCTTAGTTTACATCGAGCTAATATGGAAATTCAATTTATATTCGATGCTTATGCGTGCTGCAGTTACATAATAATTTATATAAATAAGTCTTCTCGCGGTGTTTCGAAATTATTACGTGATGCTATTGATGAAATTAGGAATGGTAACTATACACTACGCGATAAATTAAAGATATTAGGTACAAAATTCATATGTGATAGTGAGATATCAGCTCAAGAAGCAGTGTATAATATATTAGGCATGCACATGTCTGATGACGAATCTGGCGACCATTCACTCTTTAATTCCCGCCGATTAAAATTAAAAGATGATAGTGGTTCTATTCGAAGAAGAACCAAACCTAATGTAATACGGTATAGAAAATATAGTTTCGTGCAAGATCCTTCCGTGTACAGGTAATATTGTTTCATCCTTAGCCTAACGAAGAACGGGATCTAATAAATTCAGATAATTGATATATTTTTACAATAAACTCTGAGACAATTATAGAAAATAGAAATAAATATAATGTTTTCGGTAACGATGAGGAACTTGATGATGCTATTGAGAATACTCAAACCGTTTAATTTGACACCGATTGCAGCGATGCTGAACCACAAAATTTGGATAATGAATACCTTCCATTTCTTGCTGTTGATCCTGGTTCCGATGTTCCTATTAACATTGATGATGTACATGATAGAGTAAATGTTCATAAAACTAATCATGTATTACCTGATACTGATCTAATTCATACCCTTAATCGAAAACAACGAGAGTATCTGGTTCACATATTAGATAATAAAAAAAACTGATATAACGTTTCATGAATTTCTGACTCTGTCGCGGACCACCCTGTAGATAACGGTGCGGTATATTCGAGAACGTTGACATACAACCTTTCATGGACAAAACAAATACAAAAACATACAGAACGTACATAACCGGTAACGAGTTTAAACCAATTTTTTAACATAAACAAATTAAACGAAAAGTAAAAAAAAAATATATAAAAGTGACAATACAATACCAGAAATAAAATCTATGAGAGTTGAGTTACAATAAAAAAAAAATATTTTTTGTGAAATTAAAATCCAAGCTGAATAAAAAAAAATAAAAAGCCACAACAATAACATCATCAACTATAGCTACAACAACAACCACATCATCAACAACATCATCATCCGCAACTTTACGAAGACTCGCAAAAGCTCCTTAAAATCATTGTTTGTTGATTACATTGGGGCTAAAATGCTATCCATTTTGAATTCTCATTTAAAACCGATTTTTAAGAGTAATTGTTCTTTTAGTGGTATTTCTGTACTGGTTCTAGGAGATAGCTATAATTTTAAGCCAAATAGATATGGATATTGTTGGGGTCTCCTTTATGTGTTCTATTCAAGCATTTTGAATTAACAAACATAATACGGCAACGAGATGATCAACACTGTGCAAAAGCATTAAATTCGTTGACTGAAGGTGAAATTTCCACCGAAAATATCGAATTATTTAATTCAACAATATTTAACGTGAGCGATATACCAAAGGAGTGCTATTCAAATTTTTGAGACAAATGCTGAGGTTGACAATTTCAATACACAGAGACTTAATCAAATGACTACGGTAGGAATTTTCTCATTCGCATAAGACAGAATTCAATATTATTTATTTTAATTATTTATTAAATATTTTGGAAACTGCCAAGTCTTTTAAAACAAGTGAATGTGGTGGACTTCCTTATGAGTTATTGTTTAAAGTTAATACTAAATACATGATTACAATAAACATAGATACACAAGATAAGCTAGTAAATGGGCTCATTGGGGACTTAATGGATACTAATATGGATTGCTTGGGTGATGTAAGTAATATACCAATTACAATATCAAAATGTACTAAATTCTTTCATTTAAAAAATATTAAAAATGTTCGAATAGAAAGAAAACCTGGTAAGCATCCATATATGTTGCGGCCAGTAGAGCAAGTGGTCTTTATATTGTAGGATACTTTACAACACAAAAACCGTTTGCTAAAAATGATCTCGTTTTTTTGGAACTGAACATACATTCCAGTGAGTAACGACTTAGGACTAACTTTGAAGAATATTACTCCGCAGATTCTGATAATTGTGCTCGATTCATTTATCACAATGTTTAACGCTAAAGCAAAAATTATCTCGTCATTAATTCTGATCATATGTACTTGAATGCTTACATTCTTTTATTAGTTAAAACATGGGCTATTCCTAATGGATTCTTTGAATTTAACGAATATAGAGAATTTGCTATTATTGATTTGCGACTCTAATGATGGGAAAAGAATTATTTGTTATGCAAAAGATCTACTTGACTTGATTATAATTGTTCATCAGCTGGTAATAATTCATAAATTTTAAAATATTTTAATAGCAAGCAGTTTGATGAAGAGATTAACATTTCGGACGGTTTAACATTGGACACAAATACATGTATCACAAAAACTATTACTCATTTTGTAATTTCACCATTGATTGAAATGATCCGCATAGTTGTTAAAATTATTAAATGCTCTTCAACAATTTACAAGAATATGTAAAAGCGGAATTAGGCAAATAAATTGTCGCGGACCAATCTGTAGATAACGGTGCGGTATTTTCTAGAACATTGACAGACAACCTTACATGGACAAAACAGTGACAAAAACATAACTACAATGCACTTAACTATTAACAAAAACTTCAGTACGAATTTAACTACTAAACAGAGTATAAAGTGCTTGCCACACAGGATTCGTATTCGCGTACTATTCAAATTTTTAATCGGTTCTTGTAAAGCTAATACTTCTCTGAATATATTAATTTTGCAATTAATATAATCCTACTATGCAGCACTTCAATGTTTAATTCAAAAAAATTAAAGAAATAATAAGAATAAAAAGAAATCCATCAAAAACTGTATATTCGCGTTGCTTGTTCAAAAATGGTATACTATTGTCAAAAATTTTGAAAATTGTACTAGAGTGTATTCGCGTACCATGCAACACGAATACACTCTAGTACAATCTTCAAAATTTTTATAGTATTTACACATTTTTTACAATAAGTACATATTTTATACAATATATATTTATTTCACTATCGTTTTTAGAACCCAAGGAAATTATACATATGAGACATCGGTTGATGTTGTTTATGATGCTGAAGACAGTGAACCAGCTGCACAGCCAACCCCAAAAAAACGACGAAGAGAAACCCAAAGTGATCTAAAGTTTATTATTTCCGCTATACATGATATATCGGATCCTGTCATGACGTCAAATCAATTATTTTTTAATTCGATTGCAAGCCGGGTGGAAAAATTTTCATTTTATTTCAGTATGGATATTGGCATCATAAACTAAACAATCGCATTTAGAGTTCGGCTCAATATTAATTGAACAGTCGAAATCGAAATGCTAAATCCGTCATGCTGGCCTGTTCTAAAAATCTGTACGGATACAGTATACCGTTAAAATGAAATAAATTTTAATAATCATAAGCAGTTTTACCTTAATGTAATCACCAATTACAATTTAGGTTCCAACGGTGGTCTAAAGTTACTTAAGTAACTAGGTGTAATTAAATGATATATGTGGGCGAAAAGGACGTCGAACTGTGTTTTTGACATTCGAAAGTATTCATGATATTTTTCAGGATACTTATCTAACTCCTTACACAACGTAGCGTATTCTCCGCAATTCCGATTGATATTTAGTGGATGCACACAATATCTTCGTGCTCGTTTTTTAATAGATAAATATGCAGCTGCATAAAATAAAAATTTTTGTTTTTTTTGATAACATTCTTCGAGTCATTTTAGCAAATTAAAATTATAACCACAAAATAAATAACAAACATAAATAAATAACACAATAATTTTAACCACAAAATATTTTCATTCTTTCGCATGTCAATGTGGTCGTAAAGTAGGGTTATGGTTAACGCAACGCGAACATTCGCGCGCGATGAACTTTGGTGTGGCAAGCCCTTAAACATCATATTCGCCAATTTATAAAATATTTATAGATTATAAAATTTCGTCATAGATAAAATCTAGTATAATTGGACTATGTTTGCCATAAAAAAAAAAAAAAAACAAAACCATAATTTTCAGTATGACAACACTATTTGGACAAAAACAAAATGGTGTGTTAGATGTTTGTTGCAATAATAAATTGACATAAAAAAAATAATAAATTAAATATCAAGTAAAATACTAAATATATTGTTTACATTTTAATTAAATCATAAAATTAATTGATTTAATTATAAATTGAAGTTATGTGAATAGATTGTGATTTTAAGAAAACGTGGATAATTTGTAGTAGACGCGCTTTCTGCTGATTGTCGACCCCCTCTAACATTTTTTTTTTTTTTTTTTTATTTTTTAACATCAAAATAAATATGAGAATTGCAGTTTTGCAGTTTTTTTTTTTTTTTATTTTTTATTGTTGAATTAAAGTATTAAAATTGATATTATTTTAATAAAATTGATATTAATAGTTTATGATGATATGTGTATTAAGTGAATATATAAATAATTTATTCGATTTAAATAACAATAAGATTAAACAATTTAGCGCGAAATTATTATAATCTGAGACAAGATTTTTTTATTTTCTTTACCACACACCACACCACACACAAAATACAGAAAATTCTTTAAAATTTATTTTATTTTATTGTTACACTTAATAATGAATGTCTTTTCTATAAAAAAAAATAATGTATTAATACATTAATAAATTAAATTTATTAATTCATCAATAAAATAAAGAGATTTGTGTATTTATTTACATATTTTTGACAATAATACACAAAACACAAGGCATAAGGAAAAAGGTGAATGTTTTTTTTTTTTTTTTTTTTTTTTTTGTTTATTTGTGTCTTTTTTTGATTTGGAAATTCACATTTTCATTGAAATAACAAAATTTATGAAAGAAATAATAATAAATTATAGTGTAGTGTGTCTCTTCAACACTTAATTTATAATATAATAAAAGATTGAATTTTTTTTTTTTTTTGGTTTGTTATTGGACGGCAGCCATAAACTGCCTCCCTATTTATTTTATTTGTTATTGAAATAAGTAAATAATTAACGCATAATAAAATCAAGTTATGATCATATGTGGAACGTATTGTAAGTATGTTGGATACTTAGTCTACGGACCAGCATGAAGGAGATGGTCGGTGGTTGTTGTGTATGCTCTGACGAGCGTGGATGGCCCGAAAATCCCCTCGTTTATTGTGATGGCCAAAATTGTACAGTTGCTGTTCATCAAGCATGTTATGGTATTGTGACTGTTCCTACGGGACCATGGTATTGTCGAAAATGTGAGAGTCAAGAACGGTCGGCAAGAGTTCGATGTGAATTGTGTCCGTCACGTGATGGTGCACTTAAGAAAACAGATAACCAGGGCTGGGCCCATGTTGTTTGTGCTTTATATATACCCGAAGTTCGATTTGGAAATGTTACAACAATGGAACCGATTATTTTACAATTAATACCACAGGAAAGATATTCAAAAAGTAAATATTAAAAAAAAAAAAAAATAACAAAAAAACCGAATCATTTTATTTCTTTTATTAAAAATTGATTATTAACATTTAAATTTATTATTTGTTGTTACAGCATGTTATATTTGTCAAGAAATTGGTAAAGGTTCAAAAGCAAATGTTGGTGCATGTATGCAGTGTAATAAATCTGGTTGTAAACAACAATTTCATGTTACTTGTGCTCAAACACTGGGTCTTTTATGTGAAGAGGCTGGTAATTATTTGGATAATGTTAAATATTGTGGATATTGTCAACATCACTATAGTAAATTGGTAATTAAAAATTCATGTTTTTTTTTTTAAAAAAAATTCATTTTTTATTGTTTATATAATTAAATTGTTTGTGTATTTTATAATAATAAATTAGAAAAAAGGAGGAAATGTTAAAACAATTCCACCATATAAACCAGTAACGCATGAGGCTGGTTCAAGTGATTCGCCATCATCACCTGAAAAGGAATCGGAAACATTACCGGCAAGTCATCATAATACAGCATCAACATCAGCTTCATTAAAATCAATATCAAATACAATTATGAATTCAACATCAACAGCAACAGCATATTCATCATCATCAACATCAACATCATCGTCGATAACTTCAACATCAAAACAAAGAAAAACAAGTGCTGTATCAAAATCAACATCAAATTTATCATCGAATGTTAGTGTTACAATGAATTCATCAAATAATATACTTCAACATGCAAATACTAGTAATACTAATAGTACTAGTATCAGTAGTAGTAATAATAATAATAATAATACAATTATTATTAATAATAGTAATAATAATAATAGTAGTAGCGGCAGTGGTTCTGGTGTTAGCACCAGTATTAGTAATGTCAACAGTAGTGGTGTTGGTATTGCAACTGGTAATAATATTAGCAATAGTAATAATAATAATTCAACAAATAGAAATAGTTCGAGTAGCAGTAGTAGTAGTAGTAGTAAAGATAATAAACATAATAAAAATATGAATAAATTATCAAATTCAAATAAAAATCATGAAAAAGAAACGAAAGAAAAATCGTCAAAATCAAAAGCTAGCAATAAGGATAGTATAATTGGTAATAATTCACCAAACACAATATCTACAATAACACCATCGTCATCATCATCATTATCATCAACAACACCACTACCATCATCTGCATCCACACCAACATCGGCTGCATTAGCATCATCATCATCAAATTTATCCGCATCATCATTGTCGGCATCGTCATCATCATCATCTTCATCATTATCATCATCATCATCATTAGTTCCAGCAGCAACATCATCGGTTTCAACAATTATTTCAAATGTTAAGGATGCACCATCATTAGGTGCAAAAGATTCATTTGGTCAAAAATTTGCATCATCAAATTTTACCGAAACAATTGTTGGCAATGCCGAACCGGTTTTCGGTAGTGAAACAACTGTTAAGGGACAAAGTGGTTCGACAACGGTTACAATTGCAAAAAAGAGAAAGGCTGATAATAGTAAATCGTCGGCAAATTCAAGTGTGGAAGAAATTAACAAGTATGCACTATTTCGTCAATATATTTTTATTTATCAATTTTTTATTATTTTTTTTTTACCTTTTTACAACAACAAATAATTTTATAATTGTAATACTAAAATGTTTTTTTTTTTTGTCTTACATAGAGATTTAATTAAAGATGTCTCAGTCACATTAGTACCTTTACCGTTAATGGATAGAACTGATTTAAATGAGGATAAACATTTAAAAAAGGTTAGTAAAAAGATAATTCTATTAAAGTGATTCTGGGGTTGTTTGAGTTGAATATATTCAAGTGTTTTAATATTCAGTTAAAATATTTGATTGTGTAGATTAAGACGAATACATTAGGCAATATACATTTATATTATTACTGTTTCAAGTAGTTTTTAAAGTAATCATTAATTTAATATGTCAGTTGATAATTAATGCAAACAACTAATTAAAGTTTAGTATCTGTAATTCAATTTTCTGGTAATTTGCTCTCGTAATTGTCTCTTGGAATGCTAACAATCGTTTTCTGATCACGTGCTTAATGTGACAAAAAATTACAGCTGGGCAACTCGATTTTCTTCGACGGTGCAGAAAATATTTTAGTTCATATAATATTTTTATTATTGTTATAAAATTGTGTTTTGGGAGGTTGCTATTTGTTATATACAACGTTGAGTCTCTGATAAATAGTCTTGGCCGAGCGGTTAACGTAAAGGCTATATTCGTAGAATAATAAAATATTCACTTCCACTTTAACAAAAACTTTATTTTATTCTATTGGAAAATACAATTTTACTATACAAAATGTTCTTATTTTCTAATCAC
>JANSTX010055455.1:0-26395 GCA_027564355.1 Penthetria funebris
AAGTAAAGTTTGTAAACTTACTCTTCCGACTTTTCTGAACCATTTTCTTTATTTCTATTCTTTTGTCCTGAACTGCAATAATTGCCCATGATTTTCCAACTCTATACCACCACAACCACCACTTAGTTTTCTCCCCTTTTCTAAAATATATACCTAAATTTTCTCGATATACACATTTTTATATAATTTTCCTGTCATACCAGAAGAAAATTAAAATGGTTTTCCTTTAATTTTCTAATATAATTTTATTTTTTCTCTTGTTTATATTTACACAACACTACTGGTAATATATCCGAGTACAATACCCCAATCGTATATTTTGATTTTTTTTTTTCCTTCTTGTTAAAATACAAAAAAATATTATTTTATTTTAATTTCTTTACTTATATTTTCCAAAAGGAAAATATGCCACATTCTGTAGGATAGGAAAACTCACACAACGCCCGTCACTGTCAGTTTTCTCTCTTTTTTCTATTTATATAGATATGAAAATCAATCACATACTGTTTCACAATTAAAATTTTTATTTTCCATCATTGGGGAAAATTAAAACAAAATATTTTCACATATAATTTTCACCAGAAATGAATCAATTTTTATCAATTTTAATGCATTACTCGTACAATAACAAACCTCACCGTAATTGTTTCACTTTTAGTTATAAATTTAGCTTATCTAAATTGTTTTCAAGTGGTTGATAATGACCAAAATAAATATTTGGAAAAGTCTAAAATTATAAAGTCAATACCACTACAACGACCACCGATTTTCCGTGAATAACTGAATTTTAGGTTTCTTCTAACCAAATGTACTGTTCTGTTTTTTTCCCCATAGTTATTTTCAATAAAGATTATTACTTCTATACTTTCCCATGAAAATGGAAAATTCAATTAATTTTTCTACGAAAATTTTTAAATGTTTGCAACGACGTTAGTTTTTTTTTTTTTTGTTTTCTTTTACTTATGAATCTTTTTGTAGATCCAATGTACTATACTCTTTCTTGTGTTTTTTAAGTTAGTAATCTCAAAATTATTTAATTATATTAACATTTTATGTATTCAAATTATTTTAATCAGTCGCATTGAGTGTATATAAAATTCCTATGTGGTCAACGTAATGCAATTTTGAAAATAATTAGCCGAATAACAAGCCGATTTTGTTAGGAATGACTATTTTATTAATACAAAACTTTGATTATACCAAAATCTACTATTCCTTTCTCACTTCGATTGTATAATATATTGCTTATGTAATACCTTATCCATTGCATTATTTTGCACTTAAAAGTTTCGATTTTAGAGAGTGGGTACCACGTAATTATTTTTATTAAGATTTCTTATTCCAAATTTAAATAACGCAAAAGAAAACAGTAAATGTAGCAGCGCCATTCTTTTGTTTACAACATTTATTATTTTAGGTTATTTTTGTTTCTAGTACAAAAAAACACAATATGCCAAAAATGATGAAAAAAAAAATACGTTTTGTATCCGTTCCGGACCACTTCACTTCACCTATATAATCACTTTCATATGTTATATTGGTGATTATATTTTACGGTCCGTTGCGATCCGCATCGCTTTATATAACTGGTCCTTAAGTCAATAGACAATAATATGCAATTATTAAATGAAAAGATTCATATGATATTGATCTCTTACAACTTATAGGGCATAGATACGCAACTTCAATTGATAGCCCAATATGTTTAATATATTCGGATCTAGTCTATCTCCAAAACATATATACCGTATAATTAATTAATTTATGTTAGACTCCACATAATTATCATTATATTGCCGTATATTTAGAAATTATACTTATTTATGTTTTAAAATTAAATTAAATTAAATCGATTATATATTCGTAATTTTATATTTGAATATAAATTTATTTTATTCAAATTTATGTGTAAAAAACTACGTCAACAATTTTGTTGTTAAAAGGTTAATGCTAATTGTGCTTATAATAGCATATGTTTTGAATATAATTATTTTTTTTGTCGGCGTCAGTATGAATCCTAAGGTTCTGAAGTTCATGTCTTATATACATTCTTAATATATATAAATATATGTATTTATATAACTTGTACACATTAGACTTAATTGTACTATGGTTCTAAACACATTTTAATGATCCGTTTTCGTCTAATCGCCAATCGATTATAGAATATATAAAACAACATCGTATAATAAACATATGTGCCTGATTTACGATATCTTCATCATCGTCATCATCTCGACCGTTACTCCACACGTAAACATAGGACGTCAACTATAATAATACCGCAATCGTTCACTACCTTTGGGCCAGCACCTTCGTCACTACATCCATTTACAATGATACTTGCCTTCTGAATAACGGTTCTTCGCCACCTCGTTTTTGGACGATACCGGGTCTTCTAATACCCTACGGATTTCATTCAAGTGCGTATTTTGCAATAACACCGACCGGTCGCCTCAGTGTATTCCACTTTCTTCTGTTGCCAATTTTTGTTAATTGTCTCCAGATCTGCCAGTCTCCATGAATTCGCGTTTGATATTGCATTTGGCCACCAGAAAATTTTTAGTATGCGTCTATTGATGTAAACTTTAATTTAGTAATGCAAATTCAAGTTTTCGTTAATATCTTAGTTTAACTTCCTCAGTTTTCCATATGCAAATATGTTTGTAGAATGTACTGAGATATCAGATATTTGCTAACTTTGGAATATGATCAAGGCTAAAAAGACTGGAGACATTTTGTCGACTTTATGAATAGACATCTATAGAACCAGCTATAAGTTGTTTTGGATTTACTCACTACTATAATGTAGTATTGCGACCGGTCAGCTACATGTTTTCCAGTAACCGAGACTAAATTGTAGTTGATAATTTAATGCCTAATTATGGCTTTATGCGTCCATATGTGGAGTGGTGTACATGTTAAAATAATAATGATGATGCGTCTATAAATGTATTAATAATTTAAAGTCATTTACATTACGGGTTTGTAGATAACTTACCCAAATCTTATGATTATATTGGTTAAAGCACTTGTGTCTAATGTAGAGGGACCTTAATTGATACGATTGCCGATAATTGAATGGATAAGGTTGTATAATCAATTAAGTATAATAGTGTTTCTATTATAATTTTTCCGAAAATTTATTGAAGGTTACAATTCTAGATGTTCGTCAATAGATTCCAGTACAGTAGAGCGTTACACACTACATCACCACAACGGTAGTATAAGTATAATTATATTGATAGTAATTAACGGACAAAATTCACAAAATTTAAAAATAAATTTATATCAAAAATTTTATTTCGTTTGGAATACTGAATATGTTGACATTGAACGCAGTCATTATTAGTCAAAAGTAATTTTTGTACAGCTGTGGAAAGACGATAAACGTCAATGTGTAAATCGTGATGTTCTTTTATTTATCAGCTGTTTACTTGAACATTATTGCTACACCTAACAAGTTATAAATACATACATTAATAAATTTAAATAATTTTATTTCAACAGTTAAAATAATAAAGTACAAAAGTTCAATTCTAATTATTAGTGATTTATTACTTTAACAATACGTATAAGACACTTTGTCGTCTTATTCATTCTGTATAAGCTGTGTTACTAACTACTATTGATTGGCAATGGAATCAGAAACATTTAGTTCACAACTTAGTAAGTTTTTTTCTTCTTTTGTTTTCAATTAAAATCATACATATCATAATATATATATAATAAATATGAAAACAAAAAATGAAATCATTTGTACTTGAACTTGTAATTATTATAGAAATTTGATAAAACTGGAATGCAAACAAGAACCACGATTAATAATAAGTTTTATAACTTAATTCTTTAAAGCATGAAAAGTTTTAGAAAAACGCTAAAAGACGTTAGATAGAATTGTTTTGTATAACCTAACGTATTTTTCGTTAATATAATTTTGTTTGTTGGGTCTTGAGCCTTGAGATAATATAAAAAAAAAATATTTGTTGGTTGCAGAGTAATTAAAATAGGATACAAGTTAGCATACGAGCATTTGCATATATGCAAAATTAAACTCGTTTAGATATCATCATCTCAACCTTTACGCCTCAAGGGCGCATAGGACGGTGTTCGACAAACACGACATTAGCACCATCTTTTTAGTCTTGATCACATATACCGTGATCGAGTTACCGGTGACACCGACTGAAGGTAAATATTGTTTGAGACCTCGATGATAGTAGGCCATTCCATTTGTCATCGCGTTTGGATATGCTATATTTTAAATCTTTGAGAATATTGCAAACCTGTTCTCAATAAAATAAGAAAAGCGACAAATTCGCATTCGAATAACATACATATAAGTTATGAAGTTTATATTAACAGAAATAAAAAAAATATCTGTTAGTCGTCTCGTCAGCTATATTCGTTAACTAAAGTGCGTGAGTAATTTTTGAAAAAGTTAGCAGTGCTTGCGTTTAAATTAAATTACAATAAGTAAGTAAATATTTTTATTAATAAAAAAACACTATTCCAATTTACAGTATCCAAAAAATAATTATTAACGTTTCAGAAATTGATTGGATAATTGAAATTATGGACGTTGTTTGTTAGATTGTAATATTAATTGTATTAAATGAAGATGATCATTCAACATCAAGTGTCGTGCCGGCTTTACCTGTTCAAGATAGAATAAATGTAATCATGAATAAAAACATTTGTATCAATAGGCTATTCAACAGAATTGGTAAATAAACTATAATTCAATAAGAATCCGAATAAATTTAACTCCTAAATTATGATATTTATTGAAATCCAATTTATGGAGTGACCAAATTTTGATCATATACCACATGTGTAATCATTGACTAATAATCCATTATTGCAATTTATTTATAGAAAATACATAACTTTGAATGCCATTAGTTCGATTGATACACGGGACATAGAAACACTATTGTAAATTGTAACAACTGGAAAAGAGAAGGTTTTAATTGACTTTAATTTTGCAGGCGCTGAAAGACTTATTTAAAAAATTATCTAATTTAATTTCGTTGATTACTGAAATAATACAAAATAGAGGTTTAAAAGCTATATTCTGAAGGTGTATGATGTCCATGTGATGCAGTGGTTGCGAAAGTGCAAGGAAAAACTTGATCGAATGGAAAACAGATTTTTTATTTTTAAATGTAGTCCATACACTACTACAAATTACGAGAATTAAATATTATGTTTATTAGTATAAAATTCAATTTGTATATATTATACATTGCAATAAACAGGCTAAAGGTATATTATATCATATATAGCGTATATCATATACCAATATTTTGCGAAACGATTACTTTACTTTTTACTTATCGCAGAGTATATACTACTGATACAGTTAAGGGTGTGACAGATCTATGCTGCGGAAATGCAAAAATACTATAAATGCGAAATTTTCGCATGGTGCAATCGATGGTTTGCAAGTCTTATCTTGTGATCTTGAGCGTATACTTAAGTTACTTTTTGGTTTTGTTAGAAAGACTAATCAATTTTTATCTAAGTTTTGAAAATATAATTATACTAATAATGGGAAGGTGATGTGAAAAGAATCGCAAGTTTAAGTGTATTGCTAACGATCATAGATATTTATAATTTTATATGCAAACATACATTCATGTCTATACCTGTTGCATTGTTATCATTTTTTAATTGACGTACTGATTATTCTTGAAATTAAAATGCTTCGAAATATATTAAATTTTGCGAACGTTTAATTAGAAGCATAACTACGATTATATATAAATGTCTTAAATTTTTTTTATATACATTATCAATCATTTCTTTTCTAGATGGAAGTACTTCTACAGATGATTTGTGGGAAGAAGTGGAAACTCCAGTACCTTGGGGAATTGTGACAGGTAAATAGATTGTTTTTGTTTATTAATTCTATAATAGTTTTTAAAAATAAACAAGTAAATATCACATAAACTGTGATTGGCAGTATTTAGCTGATCGTGTTGTATTACAGTTTTCAATGCAACCATAAACAAGTAACAATAGGTTGTGTTACTTGTGTATATCAGACTACTGGTATAACGTGCAATTTAATGTTGCAAAATACAATATTATATTTTTAACTGTCAAATAGGATATATATGTACTTATATACAAATATGTAAAATGTAATTATTTGTATGATTATATTACGACTTGAAAGTAAGGTCGCAATTGTTATATAATTACTATATGTATTATATATTAAATAACTGTTGCTAGGTTCAAATTTTATTCATTATTCATGAACTATGTGGAAATTTTTACTATTTCATTTTACGTCTTTCATATGAATGTGCAATAACAAGTATATTAATTGATATAATAATTACTTGCACTAAATCATAGTAAAGTACGTATAACAATAAAAAATCTTTTTCTCTAATCATATATAAGTGATCAATGTATGAAACTGTTATATTATATATACATCATCATCCCTTAATATTTACACCACATTCATGTACAGGACAGTGCCATTATGCATGTCAACCAAAACTAATATATAATTTGAAATTTGTAGTGAAAAATGTTATTTTAGTAGTCCAGTTTTCCACTTGGTTATACATCTGAATAATTCAGTAAAGTAGTACCATAAATCTCTAGCTTACTAGTTTTTGGATAAAATATTTGTTATACTTGTGTAACAAACACTCCATTTACTCTCTTTTTAGCCACAAAATTGTCTAGTTAACCGCGACATCACGTAGAGGTAAAGATTGGTTGAGTAATATTATGTATTTTACTAAAGTTGCAGTTTACACTGTATATATTAGACCACAGATTGTAAGTACAGTTTGTTACATCTTAGATGATTTCATGTGACTATGAGTCAAATAAGTATGGTGAAAATGTATGTCATAGGCTTACATTAGAATTTTGATCGATAACACATATTCTCTAATCTTGTAACAAAAACGAGCAATAAATAAACATCGCTATTGACTGGTCTAAGTGACCAGTCAATAGCGACTAACGCTGACACCGCGCTTTCCATTTTGTCCATATAAAATATATACATTGTTCAAGTAAGTTCAAGTCAGCATCAGAATTTACCATTATTTTCTCAGAAACATTTTAAATTCTTATCTTGATGTTTGGTTGTTTTTTTTTTTTTTTAGTATTGTTCAAATTTTCAATTTTTACAAATCCGTTCCTATAGAATTGGATACACAGTTCATTGAATAGCTAATATAAATTAATTCCGATTAATTCTAAGCATTGCTCGAAGTATTCAAATTAAGTTGATTATATTTATGCTAAAATGGAAATACTTATTTATGTTAGAAATACCAAATTATATGTTAATTCAGACATTGATTATGTGAATAATATACGTGATCGAATGATCGGATTATAAAAAGTAAATTATATATTAAAATTGAGTGTAATGTTAATTCAAAAGTACTTTTACTGGTTAATATTAAGACTTACTTTATTTTGAATTAAGAGTATGTTTATTAATAATGTTTGCATAAGTTGCAACGTATCCGACATTGCACATAATTCAAGAAGCATATCTAAGAGACGGATAATCAGTATTAGTCCAGAACAACCTTCATCAATTTTGATCCGATTTTATGAGTAGTACTGCAATGTTACTATATCAACTGCTTTAATGATTTTATCCAACAATACAGTAAACCTCTTCTGTTCATACCTAAGTGTTTAGAATTCTGTTGGAATTTCTTCAAACTTGTTACATCCCTATCGTAGACTTTTGTGGATTGATAAAATATTTACTATTACATATATGTTAAGGTATTGTCCCAGTTTATATTTTATACAAAAAACAATAATTGATAATATGTTCAGTTGTCTACAAATGGAGTTTTTTGGTGGCAAACACTTGAATGTAATATAGTATTTTGAGTATTAAATTTTATTATTTGTAGGTAAATGGTGGGGACCTAGAAATAAGCAACCAATTTTAGCTTTACATGGTAAATAATAAACTTGTTTAATTTTTTGTTATGCTAAATTTTGATAATGTATTATGTATATACACATATATATTTATATATATATATATATATATAAACATACATAGGTTGGCAAGATAATGCAGGTTCATTTGATCATTTAATTCCATTGTTACCGAAAGATTTATCAATATATTGTATAGATTTACCTGGCCATGGTAAATCAACACATTATCCCGAAGGAATGCAATATTATTTATTTTGGGATGGTATCACATTAATTCGACGTATTACTCAGCACTATGAATGGGATAATATAGTATTAATAGGTCATTCATTGGGTGGTGCTCTATGTTTTATGTATGCCTCAGTATTTCCAAATGATGTTAGTCAATTGATTTTATTGGATACTGCTGGACCAAATGTTAGTGATCAAAGGAAATTAGCAGCAACGACAGGCGACTGTATTGATACATTTTTAAAATATGAAAATTTACCAATGTCAAAAACTCTCTGTTATTCTTATGATGATATGATGGATATAGTTGTGGCTGCACACGATGGTTCAGTTAGTCGTGAATGTGCAAAAGTTTTAATGATACGTGGCATGACACCAGCCCAAAAAGCTATTTATAACAATAAATATTATTTTACTAGAGATGAACGATTAAAGGTAGGTTACTTAGGATCATTCGCATTAGAACAAGTTTTATGTTATGCAGAACAAATCAAATGTAAAGTGTTAAATATAAAAGCTGCTCCTGGCAAATCGTTTGATAATTTCAATATGTATTCATTAGTTATTGAAACTATGCGTGAAAATGCGGAATCAGTTATGTTTGAGGAAGTAACTGGCACACATCATTTACATCTGATGGCACCAGAGAAAATTGTTAAAATTATTAGTGATTTTTTGAAATTGTAAATTGCTTTATGGTTAAATTATTGATTGTGTATAAAATGTACACAGACAGGATAAAAATAAAAATTATTATATCAATTGTAATGTAGCTGCTGATAGATTACATATAGTTCAGGTAGCTTAATAGAATTTTGTCAAATTTCGCACAATATTTTTAAAACTTAGCAACTAACCAACAAAACTGATGACATAAATAAACATAATGTATGTACATTTTATTTTTTAATCATCTATTATGTCTGCGTTGGTTGTAAAATGTTGACCTTATCATCTTCATAAAGATATACTCAACATTATACAAGTCATCTTTGCGTAATAATCTATATGCGTTATCAGTTTGTTTCATATTCGAGATATGCTAACATAAAATATTTATTGAAGTTTTTGCTAAGTGTAGCTTCATACGAAATGTTGTCTGGACGACTATGTCGTTTATGACACACAATTTACAATTAATATACGTTATTAAAATTTATATGATGGGTGTTGTGCAACTAGAGTGAGTCAGTTGCAGGTTAACATCTAACATTACTCAGTCCTCTTTTGTATAACAGTGAAGGGAAAATGGTAATAATATACCATTAGCATAGAGAAAATATTATGTTGTGTTCAACCTATTTATTCTTTAGGGAATGGATACCCTTTAATGTTCAAAACACGAAATAACTTTTTATTTGCTCATACCAAAAAGCCTGGAGACCGTAAAATTCAGGAAGCACATCTTCAGGCAGACGGTTCCACAGACACGTGCCCCGAAATTTAAACGTGCGACTAAACGTAAATGCATACCATACATGATATGTGTATATATATAGTATTCAATCAAGTTTTTGGTATCAATTATTGCATTCACTTCGAATTAACAAAAATCTCTCTGGGTCGTAAAATTGGGAAGATGGAACCTCTTTTTTATATTTAATATATTCGATATTAACATTAATAATTGTTCGTGTTTGTAGATACATTGTTATAACTATATTAATGCCCTTCTATACACCTATATAAAAACTTTGTATATTGTATACCTGAGAGAATATATATCTGTAAATATCTTAATGAATTCCGCATTAGGAATAGTTACAGCTGATTAGCAGTATAGTTAATTAGCATAAATTTAGAACGATCACAGAGTTTAAACATATTAGAGTAATGAAAAAATTTAAATTCATATACCACAGTCGCCAAATATTAAAAAGTAATAATAGTAATGGCGAAAAGGCTAAGTAAATAGAGTCAACTTTTGGGGATTTCACCATGTACGTCACATGGCGAATGGAGAACAAAAAATATCCTTTTAGAACGTTTAGTTTTTACTATAGATTTCACCTACTCATTCGACTATTTTGTATTGAAAATTAATCATATGATTTCTGCATTATCTTTTATTTGAAGTAAATAAATGATAATATAGATATTTACAGAAACCTGCATTATCTTAATAGATATTGTTATCCAGTAAGTGACACTGAAGTCGGTCGAGATCGGTTAAAATATTCTATTTAAGCAATAGTGAAATTATTGGTAAGACCGTTCTGCATCAAATTTCGTTAAGTTAAGTGAACTTGTGTTCGGTTTTAAGTGATTAAAAAATACGAAATATTAAACGTCGATAATGCAATGAACTAAAATGGAAAATTTCCCTTGTCAATTAGTGTAAACTGTAAAATCAGTTTCTAGTCATTTAAAAAGTTTATTATGTATAGTTAAATGGTGATGACACAGGATTAGGTAAACAATTTTAGCTTTGAATGGTAAATAATGATAATTTGTTTCATTTTTTTTTTTTTTTTTTTTTATAAAACTAACGTTTATTTATTTATTACATATAGGCTCACAAGGTAATGTTGGTACATTTGATCATTTACAATTCCATTGGTGTCGAAAGATTTGTAAATATAATATTTATATATATTCAAACATATAACATATAACATAAATGGATAGCAAAGAACTACAATATTTTTTAGACTGAGTATACTAATTCAACCTATTGTGCAATATTATTTGATCATTATGAACAGGATGTTAGTAAATGGTTTTGAATAAGGTTGTAACCAATTGTTGGGAATGAAATATATGTAAACGACTGATTGTGTATTGATTGACATACTAAAAACATAATCATTGAATAACAGTTGGTTTTAATACAATTATGAATTATAAACCTATATTTTAAATCGTATTTATTTATTGTAAATAAATTATCATTAGTTAGAGTGAATAGTGTTTGATTTAAATTTTTAAGTTGTTAAAATTCTACGAAATTTTGTGGAATATCATAATAATAAATAATTGATATGTTCGACATTGTCTAGATCAATTATGTATATTATATATATATAATAACTATAGAATTCAATACCAATCACATTTAGCATGATCAACAAGTAACCAGTGTGATCAACTATCAGTTATAGATTAATTCAGTAGACATTTGATGTGACGTGCATATTAGAAATGTCAAATTACACCATCATACCTCCCTATTCATCCCAATTGATGTTCAAATTTAAAATGATAATGATCGATGTCTTATTGTTTTCATTTAATTCGTTCATTTTTTTTTCTAGGTAAATGGTGGGGACCAAGAAATAAACAACCAATTTTAGCTTTACATGGTAAATATTGATCCATTTTCATTATTTTGTGATTCTAATTTTTATTTATTTATAGGTTGGCAAGATAATTGCGGTACATTTGATCGTTTAATACCATTATTATCAACAGCATTATCAATTTATTGTATAGATTTACCAGGTCATGGTAAATCAACACATTATCCCAAGGGAATGCAATATTTTTTATTTTGGGATGGTATCACATTAATTCGACGTATTACTCAATATTATCAATGGAATGATATAGTATTATTAGGTCATTCATTGGGTGGTGGTTTATCATTTATGTATGCCTCAATATTTCCAAAGGATGTTAGTAAATTAATTTGTTTAGATATTGCTGGACCAACAGTTAGGGATCAAAGAAAGTTGGCGTCAATGACAGGAGATAGTATTGATAAATTTTTAAAATATGAAAACTTACCAATCACCAAAATGCCATGTTATACATATGATGAGATGATTGATTTAGTTGTTGACGCTTATGATGGCTCTGTTGGTCGTGACGGCGCAAAAGTTTTAATGAGACGTGGTATGGCATCAGCCCCAAAAACAATACACAACAATGGATATCACTTTGCACGCGATTTACGATTAAAGGTATCTATATTGGGAATGTTCTCATTAGAACAAGTTTTGTGTTATGCTGAACAAATTAAATGTAAGGTATTGAATATAAGAGCTGTTCCTGGTAAATTATTTGATAATTTCAATGTTTATCCATTAATTATTGAAACAATGCGTGAACATGCTGAATCGGTTACATATGAGGAAGTACCCGGAACACATCACGTACATCTAACGGATCCAGTGAAAATTGTTAGTATTCTTAATGATTTTATTGCGTTATGAATTTTTTAGTGTTTTTTTTTATTTTTTTTTTTATATACGAGTACTCGTATAACAAATATGTATTATTGAGAGTATTTGAAATATAAAGACAGCTAATTATTATAAACTTAGTTATATGAAGGCTATGTTTAAGTGACTTTTTTTTTTATATAAAAAAAATGAAAATGTTATAAAATGGGATTAAAATAATATTCAAATGAATAAAAAATTATTATATAATTAAAATAGCTAACAGAGTTTATATAATCAGGGTAAAATTAAACATTTAAGATTAATTTCACGTACGATAACGTTTCTTTACACACGCAGTAACTTCGGTTTAATTTGTGTACCGCTAAATTGAATATGCAATTCTATTCACTAGCTCTAGTCACAAAAATGTATTATTCAAAAGAAAAAAATAAGAAATATGTGCAAATAAGTAAGCATATAAAGTTTATTCTGGGATTTATTAATGGTAGGCAATAAGTTTCTATTTTTTTTTTTTACACTATGTTAATTTTAGTCTCAATAAGTGCAGTTTAGTTACTCTCAAGATAGTATCCGTGTACTATTTTATTTTTTGCGATTCTTAATTTTTTTCATATGAAATACAGATGACGTAACATATTTTTCATATCATTATCTTGACCTGTTTACCATATATATGTGGTGCATAGGGAATGGTACAAAATTGTCCTAGGTTTCTAATTTGTTGGGAAATGTCGAAAACACGACATTGACACTATGTTTTTAGTTCTGATCACATGTCATTACTAACATATATCGTGATCGAGTTATCACCGCGTATAAATAAAAAGATAGTGTAAATTCTATCCAAAATTATTATATAAAATAATTAATCAACAAAAAATTGTATCACCTTAATTAATTCGTCTATGGTTCTTCTTCTTGTGTTTGCTTCATTTCTAGTTATTGTGAAATATATATAAAAGGATTAAGAAATTAACCATTATATTAAGAGATATATCTTCATTGTTTTAATAGATTTGACTACATACATCTTAGAATGAATGCATTGTGCACACAAAATTAATTTGTATATACAACTGTGATGTCATCTGGTACGATCGGTTTAATAATTAAAATTCTGAATTTTGCAAGTAAAATAAATGTTGATTTATGAATTTTCCAGTCTTTTGTACATAACTTCCCGATCGCTTTTCCGACACTATAATATCTTAGTGATCTATATGTTTAGCATGCCGACGACTGTTATGATGTGGATTTAATTTAATTGATATACAACGACTATTGACGTACTCAGTGTTTGATAATCCAATAATCACTATTTTAATTAATTATCACTAACACTATGTAATTTGGACGCATCAGAAATATGTATAACTCAAGCCAAACGAACAAACTGTATTTTAAATAGTTAAGTTTAGTTCATTATGCTTAAGTAATTCATTACTTCTTCTATTTTTTTTGAATTGCAGTAATTTAAAAGAGACACATCTTATTTTCTTTTAAGTTTTTCAATGTAACTAACTACTTAAAGAATTGTACAGCTACTGACAATTGTTCCAATACCTATAATTAAAATTGTGTTAGAACAAATGCGATTTAATTACATTTTCTTTTTTTTTTTTTTTACATAAAGAGTAAAACGTGTCTTCTTCTTATCAATACAAGTAATATTTTATTTATTATATAATTATTTGTTTTATTTTTTCATATTTTCTATATAAATGCGTCCGAAGAAATATATTTTGAATGGTAGATCATAAAAAAAAAAGTATTTTTTACAGTAAAAATAGTGTTTTAAATCGCATCGGTAATATGTCTGTTTAATAATATTATTAAAGAAGATGTTCTGCATCTATTGGGGAATTAAAATCCTCATATGGATATTGTAACGAATTAGAAGTTGTAAAGAACTGCTATAGAAAATTTGCTAATTATTAGTATATACTTGCATAAACTTTGAATATGACATAGATAAATGTATAGATTCATCAAATCAGTATCTTCGGAATGTTCTGTTGATCTCACCAAAGAAAATTTAGTCATTTGGTGGGTACAACTGATAAATTTATTTCATGTATATGTTTAATACTTGATTTATTTTTTGTGCGTACCAAGATGTTAATACATTTAATGTTTTTATTACACAAAGTATCCGGTCAATGTTAAAGCGACCGGATACTTTGTGTAATAAACGTTTCCACAAATGCTCACCTCATTATTATTGCTCACCTCATTATTATGTGTGACCAAAATATTTTTTAATTTACATCGTAGGTATTTATTAACGTCAATGATATTTATAACTTACTATGTCATAAAAGTACTCGATCGATATTTCCATTATCTGATTCTCATTTAAGATAATCAAACCGTCGCTAGATTAAATTGAACGTTCAGTTTGCCTGCCAAACAGTAAATACATCTCATGTTTTTTTTTTTTTAGTTTGCATCGTGTTGGTCCATCCCATTGTTGTTAGTCGCAATAGTTATCATATATATTCAAGTTACTTCTAGATTATCGAATGATCACCCCCTACATTTGGTGTGAACGAATTACCGCACTTCATCAATAATATATTTGAATAGATGCAAGTTCCTAAATAGGTAACTAAAACTTAACTTTGAAAAAAATGCAAATATTCTACAGGATGATTGTAGAATGGTTGGATTTTTCAAAGTTAATGTTGGTGCTCAACAGAGAGATCTACATATAATTGTTATCACTATTTAACAATATTATATGGATTCAATACATGATTGTAGTTTTCCAGAAGATAGTTATGTTAAGTGAAAAACAATACTCTACTGAATAATGGCGTTTAAGGATTAAACAAGAATAAGTATTCATACATCATATATGCATTCTAGATTAGAACTTATGTGGAGCACATTTTCTGCATTTGAATTTGAAAAAAGATATTCAATGTAACCTGATAGAGTAATTAATTTGACATAAATTCATTTGCATAATTTTCAAAAATTAGAACCAATAATTGCTTTTATTTATTTATTATTTTTTTTTTATATATATTTTTGAATTTATTAAACCAATTGTGTAAATAGACAAATTTATGTGTGTTGTTTTATTGAGAAGTCACAACTTATCACGATTTTTCTTTTCTATTATTAAATTTAACAGAAAATTTATGTTGATAACATAAACATTTTGTCTGTATGGGAAATATATTGCATATTATTTGGAATACCTTTCATTATCTATTATTAGTTTTAATTTACCTAATTACTGTTTCAATATGCATATACGTTCAATATTTCATATAATATTTATCGTGTTTTAAACAAAAATCTTTTGTCATTTTTTACACTGACACACAAATTTTGTAATTAAAACATTGTATGTTTAGGTCTATTAAATCGATTTCATCTTTACCTGTACATTACATGAGTGTACTACATTATTAATTTAATGTTATCAATCAAACGTGAAACCGGTTCTACATTTGAATAATTCAGCATGGTGTTGCATTAATTCCCATATACCCAGTTTCAGTTGGTGAAATTTCTCTATTCATCAATTAATCTGGTGTATTTGCAATGGTAACCGTGTAACAAGTTAAATACAAATGACTGAAAGATTCGAATGTGATGTCACCACCATTTCTCATAGCCGATTCTAACGTGAAATCCTTTTATACGGCGACTAAGATTCATATTGGATTCTTAGAAATCTTGATATTAGGGCACCCGGTTCTGTATTTATTTTGATTATAGTATCGCTTCAACTTCGTTACATATATATCCGGCATGACTGCAATGTGGTTAGTTTCTAATAGTATTTAATATGCCAATACTCGTCAAGAACTCATATCTATAACCATTAAATTAGTATCTGTCAAAGGTCAATATAATATTATGTTTGGAAACTAACTATATTATTCGTGATCTTCAATCTGTTTTTTAGTGTAGGAACAACTTATTGAACTGAATTTGAAGTAGAATTTCCAACTTTTTTAGTGATACACGGATGCTTGCACTTTATTTATCTAAAACTTTGAGCAAAGTTTGTCATGGGTTCATTATTACCAAAGAGCTGACATCTAATGGTATTCCTTGTGATTGTGAAATTGAATCTCAATTCACGATTATTTTTTTATTACAATTTAAGATCAACTAGGCTTCATTGTGTCAATACTTTGTGTTAAAATATGGAATAGTCTTTGCGAAAATCATTTAAAATTTCATAAATGTAACAATGGCTCTCAACTGTGTTTGCTATCGCATAAATAGACTGGACTGACAAACTTTGAACTAATCACATCATGTGACTGAAAATACTGCAAGACAACTTACTAATTTTGCGATGTTTTAAAAAATATTTCATTGAATTTTATTATTAAATATACGGCCATATATACAACCTTCTCTAATGACACATGACACACATTTGAGTCTGAAATTCTGTAAAAATAATCATCTCAACCCATTTACTCAATTCAAGTAGCCAACTAGTAGTTAGCTTTATTGTTAAAAAAAAACACAGTGAAGTTTATCATAATAGTATTTTTTTTTTAATTAAGAACTTATAACTTTTTAACAAAATATATTAAATTATGATTTAATTTTTTTTTTTGTAATACAAACAAATACCCACCGCTTCTTGTCCATTTGCTCACACATTTTATTAAAAATAATTAATATGTAAAAAAAGTCCACATTTTCAGTATATATTTTACAGATAATTCTAAATTTTTAAAATCACAGGAATGTTTTATCTTAAATAGTTGCAAATAAATATGCTGTAGAATTTGTAATCGACGTAAAATCTGATTTCGTTGAAATGGTATTTTACGCCATTGTCGTAAACTAAATGAGATATTATCTGTGACTTCACTTCTTAAAACATTGAGACAGTCTTCAATTGATGGAATATTCTGAAATTAAAAAAAAATAATATATATTTAATTTAATTATTTTCATCATAACCTGTAAAAAACATATCGGGCTACCGATACGATGATATTAATTACAAATTCGTATTAATGCCAATATCGCTTGCTTGTGTAAATTTATATAGTTTATGTTAATTAAAATGTTTAACAATGATAAATTTCTGATTACTTCTATAAAAATAAATTCTACTAATAGTGAAGTGATGAGACATAATTCATTTATGCATTCTTTCTCAAATTATATTTAGACAGTATTTATCGGCATACCCGGCAAAGTAATAGGGGAAAAATGATTGATTTGAATAAATTAGAAACTAACCAACCGAAACATATTTGCGGTGTTAATAGTCACCGTATTTAATTAATAAAAATCAACCATGATTGGCATATAAAACAATAATAAAACTGAAAATTTAAAAACATTGATAAATTTTATTCTCACCTTGGCAGTCTTGCAAACTAATAATAAACCATGCAATCGTTGTGGTCGATTTAAATTTGCCAAAATAAATCCAATTACATTTTGAACATCAACATTAAGTGCTGTAGAAAATTTTCTACTTTCAGATTTTCTACAAAAAAAAATAAAGAATAATTACATTTTATTATTATAAGACTTATATTAACAACATTCGTAACTAATCCATTAATTTAAAATTTACAACACGTTTCATTTTGGATATAACTGCTACATATTTTGTACTAATGATGTCTTTTTTTTTAATTCGACTTTAGGATAAACATTGAATTAATATTCAGAATTCATCATTTTGTACTTTTTGAATTTATCAAATAGTATTAATTTCTTAGTTAAATATTGATTTTCATCTCATGTATCATTCGTAACTTATTCTATAACAAATTTTACTTCTCGCTATCTACAGTACTTGATATTGGTATTTATTTTACAAATATTTTTTTCTATTATATAATTTTCTTCATCATCTTTTGTCCAACTTGTTGAACTTAATTTTTGCACATTACACCAACAAAACCAGTTTCTATTGACTTTACATTACGCTACCGAATCAGTCGACTGAGTACGTGTTTCATTTAATATTAGAAATTATCTATCATTATTGATTTATTTTAGTAATGTTTTTGACCTCTTATGTTTATACCTAATTTTATGTATGCATTTTTCTTCATGTCAAGTGTACCACAAAACTTATATTTCATATACACAATTTTACCAATTTCAACAGTTACATTTAATATGGATTTAAAGATACATCAATGTTATTATAAAACTTTAACTTACACCAAATGGGTAACAATAATTTTGGTTTAAATTACATACCTATTACTTGGAAATATTAATAATGTTGGGTATGTGTCCATTGTATATTGCCAAGGTAAATCATTTTTATCGCCATCAATTCTTACAAAGTTTAAATTTGGTAATTCCGATAAGATTCTTGATGCCAATAATAAACTGTTTGTTAATAAATTACATAAGGCACATTGTGATGAATAAAATAGAATTACCACTGTCTACAATAATAAAGAATAAAATTATGATAAAAGTTTATTTTCTTATGATAAAATATAATTAAATTAAAATAATAATAAATAATACTTTTGTTGTATGAAGAACATATTCATCAAAATTATTCGAATTCAATTCTAATAATTGTATTTTATTATTTATTTTCTTCTCATCATTATTTAAATTTGTTGATTGATTATAAAAAAAAGCATTATTTGTTTTTAAACTATCCCTTAAATATCTATTCAATTTACGATTTGTAAAATCATATATAAAATTAATTAAATTTTGTGTAGATATTGGTTTATCTAATACATGTGTTGATTCATTCTAAAAATCGTTTGTATATACAATAAAACATAATTAATAAAATTCTTTAATAAATAAGATCAAAAAAAAAAACCTCATGATCTATTATAACAGCAGCTGTTTTATTCTCAAATGTTAAGACATCTACTCCTAATCGTTCAGCAAATACATGATATGAAATACTATCAATTGCAATTATTGACAATGTTTTGTTATATTTACAAGACAATTTTGAAATTTTATCAAATACCTGTGTAAAGAATAAAAGAAAAAATAAATTAAATTTCAACAAAATATACATTAATTACACAATTTGTGTTTCAGTAAAATTTTTAAAAAACAACCATGGTGGAGTTAATGGTTCAGCAGTTAGTGTGTTGAACTAAATCTTTTAAATAAAAGATTATTGACAAAGGAATTTGTCATTTTATTTTTCTGCCCAATAATGTAAAACTGTAGTTCCTTGTTTGTTTGAAAATTAAACAAACACTACTGATGATGTTACTATTCCAAAAAAAAAAGTCATAGAAAAAAAAGACTGGTGACCAACCGTAAACAATCAGCAATAATTATCAATTTAATCTGTACGAGTTTAGGAGGAGACATATTATATATATATATTCTAAATAGCATGAATCCTTTCTTAATTGCTATAACAAATGCTTAATATAAATTGCGTTCATTCAACCAGAGTTCTTAAGTTTACTTATAATTAAATTAAATTTCTTATTACATTACATAACACTTACCTCATTTTCAGTTGTTTGAAAGAATATCGCTTCGAACATTGAAAGCAATTCACATTCTTTCTGCCGTCTTCTTTTCAGTAAATTTTTCGGTGATCTATTGTCATATTCTGTATCCAAAAGAGAAATTCGTTGTTCACTTTGGTATGAATATTTTTTTGCTTTTTCATTTTTATATAAATTATTTGCAAAATTAGCTTCACAAGAAGACATTTTCCGTACATTTCTTGGCATAATTTCACAATAATTAATGTTATCATTCAATTTTTGTTTTACTTCACCAAATTTTGAATAATTTAAAACATTAACAAATGAAACTGAAAGTGAATTAGATTTTTCACATGCACAATTTTCATCATCAATATTTTTTCTATTCATTTTTAGCATATTTGTACATTCTAATTTTAAATTTAAATATTGTTCTTGAAGCATTTTACGTTGCTGTGTCATATAATCTCTTGCCATTTGTGTAACCCATTCATTATCATCACAGTTATAATAGTTCATACTAATTTGACGTAGCTAAAAATAATTTAAATATGTATATATATATATATTATATTTTAATAGTTACAAATTCGTAAATGATAAAGGAGATAGTTGTGAATTTACACACCACTCTATCGAATTATTCAAATGTTTGACCGATCAACTTCATGTTTCAGTGTATATTTGAAACAGTGCAGTTTTTCGGCAAATTAACATCGTAATACCACCTTATACGATAATGGGGCGTAAAGGTTAAGATTAGATGATGATAAAACAACAAATATAATATTTAAAACATGTGAACTACTAATTAATATACTCTTACCATTGTATATGCATCAACAGAATCAATGTGAATATTTCTTGGCGTAAATAATATAAGTGCTGGTCCCAGCTTTAAAAATGGACCAAATGTACTTGATTTTGTACCTGGTGGTGAAAGCCACACAGATACCTGATTAATATTATCAGTAATCCATTTATGTAAATCATTAACAGTAATTGTATCATTTTTTATTTCTATTGTTTTATTCCACAAATACATACGAATTGTTGGCGAACTATCAATTAAAAAACCATCTATCGATTGTCCTGTAACAACAACAAAGGCAATATCTTGAAATGGATATTTTTCTATCCATTTAACAGCTGTTTGATAAAATGTTGCATATTGTTTTTTATGTTCTTCCATATCAATAAATGCCACAACAACTGCATCATGATTAACTATTAATTTTAATAATTCATCAATATGTGAAATACGTTTTATTGGATTTAATAATGACAATACAAATTTTGTTAATGCAGTATTTGTCCATTTGCCTGAATATGAAATTGCAATACCATTTTGTAAATAGGCCATTAATATTGGCCATGACATAACCTGACAATGACAAATATAATAAAATAGTTTAAACATATAAATCTATTAATCAATCGTGTTTTAATATACCTTTGCATATTGCTGTCTACATTCACCACCAGGTTGCCAACAATTTATAGCTGCAAAATGTGCCTGTATACAAGAAATTAAAATAGTTATTTACTTATGGTTTAAAATATGGTTTCTAGAATTAATTGAATTCATTTGTGCTACAAAATCGAAACACACATTGATAAAGTGATATGTGAATATAGCAACATTTATATTTTACACAATTTTTAAAAATTCTGTATTAGTAGAAAATGATTATCAGAGTCATTTCATCAACAACATTTGAAATATCTTCGGAACGCTTGAAGACAGAGGTTTAGTGTAAAACAAAAAAGATGCATACGCGTATCTATTTATTTTTCCGTAGTGATTAATGCATTAGAACTGAAAATCGTGTTCTATTAATCAGTTTTCCGGGTGTTTTATACATTTATAAGATGCACTTACAGCTTTTCCTCCTCATACAGTGAAGCTATGGCTTTAATCATTTTCGAGATATTTACGATTTACGATTTCCTCATACAAATCCCATAAAAGTACTACTAGTACTACTACTAGAAACTGCATACTGTTCAATTTATATAGCAAACATGTGCACAATGTATTACAAAAATGACAGTCTAGTTGTTGCTGTATAGTTATTGAGTTGAGACAGTCTTTTAGTGTCAATTTGTGTGTTAATATCCATTGCGATTAGGATATTAAAATTTGTATTGACATTCAGAGTACGAGTACGTGGTAGTAAATACTATGTCTGCGACACTAAATAAACTGATATATTTAAGGATATTAAAAATAATGAACACAGTTTCGTACACTATTTAATGTAAGAGCGACGAGGCATGTTAACCTGAACAAGATTTGAAATTGAGACACATGCAATGTGATGCAGACGCAATGGCATAGAGAATGAATAGCCTGTTTATTAGTACAGAGATTAAAGAATTAATTGAATGTGCTACGTTACTGAGATTTCTCGATAAGAAATCGACGTTCCATAAGTGTGCTTTCAATTTAACAAAACTTTACTCTTTAGATATATGAATGAGTTAATTAAGTAAAATTCATATATATCTAAAGTAAATAGATTCTGATTTTATGTTCATAGTCCGAGAGCAATGTAATTTACAACATTTTTAAACGTTTTGTTAAGCTAAATTTTTTCAGTTCAACCTCTTATCTTGCTTATTGTTTTAGTGGCTTTTAATAAGGTAAAAATGACTGAGTATTAATTTTACTGAAACAAACCAATTATGACATTATACAAGGTTGTGTATTCACACGGTAAAAAAAAAAACATATATGAACATTTAGTCTACCCTAAAATAATATATAAATTAACATAGTCTAATAAACATAGCCTAAATAAATTTTCAAATACTTACTTCTCGATAAAATAATCTTGTAACATATTCATATGATGTTCTTGCATTTTGACTGTGAGCACACCATGGTGCATAAAACATAACAAATGATAATTCGGATAATGCAACTCTTGTCTGTGACATTTTTAAATCACCAGAAGGCCAATCATGAACTAGAGAACCTTTTGGAAAAAATGAACTCGGTATTGGCGCTTTTGATATTATTGGTGGTCTATAAAGTGTAAGAAAAAAAAAAAACAAACAAAAAACGAAATATAAAATATTTTGCCATAAAATAATACATTTTATAAATTATTTATTATAGTTATTTTATCAATTTATTTTGTTTATACATACACATTATGAAACGTGGCATAAGTGGTTAATATTAACGCAAGAATACATAAAAATTCACGACCGTAATGTAATATCATACTTCTATCGTATAAGTTCTTTACGTTAATGTTAACACTTTCTAATTCATTCCTTAAATTCTGATTATCAGCAGCAGAAATAACAACAGATGATGTGATGACCTTTTTATTCTTCTTTTTCGTGTCTAGCTCTTTGTATTTTTTCTTATCGCTCGATGTAATACTATTATCATCATCGTCACAATATTTTGTTTTACCTGATAGTTTTTTAATCGAATGATCTACTGTAGTAGACTTTATTTTTTTTGATAATTGTTGGTTTTTATTCAAATTTAGGTAATTAACCTTTTTTACATTGATAAATGTTTGTTCGACTGATGATGACATATGGAGAAGTCGTCGTATTGCTTTATTACAATAACACCACACGTCATATCATGGATGGATGATGAATTGAGCAGCGTGCAATAAATAATATTTCATTGATTAATTTTGATTTTTCAAACACACACATAAAATAAGGAAATTTTGCACTACACTATAATCGTTTTATATTAAATTTAATTTAATTAATGGTAATTTTATTGATTTTTTTATTTTGTATCTAACATTCCATTTTCATATAAACTAAGTAACATAACCTTAATTTCGATTGGATCAATTGAAAACAATTGAGAAATTGTACTATATATAATTTTTTATTGATTTTAACAGTGTATTTTTTTCTGGCGAACAGATGCAATTTTAAAAGTGCGAATAATTGCATACATTTTTGAATTTGTTTAAATTATATAGTAGCTAATTTAATTTAATTTTTACATACATCTTTTTCAAGTGTTGTGTACGGGTTTACTAAACTTTAGTTAATTATTGATGTTTGCAATTTGTTTTAATTGGATAAATTTTAATACAGTTTATCATCCAACATTTGAAATAATGGCGTAGTTATTAACATATCAAAATTATATAATAAATAATCAATTTAAATTACTGTTTTATTCAGATTTTATAGACATCGACATGAAAATACGTTAGAATTCAGAGATAAGTACAATTTCAATTTAGATACTAAAGAATATATATATATAATTAAATATATATTAGATAATAATAATAAATAGAAGTCGCCGCATCTTTATCAAATAATTATCCTTATTGCTCAAAGAAACATAGTGCACCAACAAGATAATTGGCCTTTACATTATACACATAATCTAATAATTCATTCATTCAAAAATAAAAATTCGTTTCTAACGTATTTCGAATTAATAATTGACTATTTAATCTCGTATGATTTAATATTTAATTAATCTAGTGGATGCCGTATCCTCTGATATTTTTACTGGTTGCCATTGACTGAAATCAATCATTTACACGTCATTTTGCAGGTGTTTTTAATTGCACTTGTACTGCAAAACGAGAACGCTCTATGTGTGATTTGGCTTCTGAATTGCATATCTTCTTTTTATGTGCAATATAGTACATAGTTTGTTTGAATTATAAAAACTATCAATTAGTTTACTTCGTAATATGATCACTACTCTGTCTTCGTGATACACCTTCTTACAATGACAAATTTCATTATCTGTTAGAGAATTTCAAATAGATAGCATTTGACAATGGATATCAGGATTCTGATGATGTTCTCTCTGTACATTTAGTGTTTGTTTAATTTATTTTCATATATGTACCAAAATGATTTTGCCAGTGCATGAAGATTTGTTCATTCGGAAAGTTTTCTATGTCCAAAAATGATATGATTGCTGTCGAAATGCGAATGAATTCTTGTTTTGTTACAAACAAATTTTGGATGCTAGTAGTTAATCGATTACCCTGTACCTCATCACACTGACAGTATAGCAGAACTTAATTATCAATATATTTTTCTCTTTAATGTCTCGATTTAGTAGTCCTGCATGATAGATATACTCGTGATTATGTTTTTTTTTCTAAAAGATGTTAGAGCAATGCTTATACATAATTTTTGTACGGAAGTGTATTATGACAAAAATTATAATTAATCGATCATGTATATCGAACTGCTAGATTCATCTACAACTTGCTTATGATGAATACTTTAATTTATGGATAAATGGACCATTACAGTGAATTTGTCGTTCTACCGACTAAGTTTCATCTGATGCGAAGAGTTACTGAAATTTTATATTTCAATTACTTACATGTTTAGTGGTTTCTTCTTTATCAAAAGAAACATTTAACAAAAAGTGTAGTGTCTCGATGGAAAATTATGATAATAATTTGTGTCATCTCTCACATTCAACCTTTTCGCGTATAGTACTACAATTTAATATACAGTGAAACATGTAGTTGTTCGCGGTTAAACATTTGAATAATTTGGTACACAGTTGTATGTAAATCCACAGCTACCACCTAGTTAGTATCAAGTTCATAAATGATAAGACATGAATATCTTTAAATTTTGGTCACTATCAGACACCATAAAACTTACAATTCACTGTTATCGTGATCTGGTGGTAGCGCTTTGATACACTCCACTCTATAAAAATATTTACTAATAGAATTTATACCTAATTGAAAAATTAAATCCTTACTATTTTATAGTTCGTTTTTGTTTCATGTTATTTTAAAAATTGTTTAACTTTTCGTACAAATATTACACAATGGTCACATTGTCTTTGGAAAACGATTATTATTTTATCGATAATCAATTAAAACTTTATCATAAAGTGCATTTACCAGCATATATAATCACTTTTTGGTACAAAATTTTCTATTTCTGAAATTAAATGGTAAATTACAAAAGACTAAATAATCGTTACAATATTTCATTGTATTCATAATTATATAAAGTAATACAATATTATAAATTACAAATTAGTTAAGGTTAAGATATACAAGTTATTTAGTTTGTATGTCCTTTAAAAATGTAATACTGTTCTGGCAATAGACAAATTATTACTATATTATCTATTTTCTTGGAAATGCATTCGTACTAATAATAGTTTTTGCTTACAATCAATTTTTACTTATAAAATCTATATACTTAAATTAATATATACAACTATAGAGTAAAATGTCTCAATTTAAAAAAATATATTGTCATTATCAAATTTATAATTTTTGTAAAGAAAATTTTTTTCAGAGATTCATAAAATGACATGTAAAATTGTATTCTTAAAATTAGTATTAGTTTTAATAACATGATAAAAAAAGGCAACCACATAACACATTCACAACCTTCATTAAAATTAAAATTGTTAAAATATATATTTCTTATTAATATTACTTATCCACAACGATATCCATTAGATTTTCAATTAAATAATGCATAATAATTCTTGTTAATAACATTCAATCGTACAATATTTAATCTATACAATTATGAAATGATCATATTTGACTGTGCAAAAGTTGCTATACAATTTATAGTAATTTTTCAATCAATTCAATTATTCAGGTTAATGCATGCATGATTGAATGCTTATATATA
>JANSTX010055456.1:0-10165 GCA_027564355.1 Penthetria funebris
GGAATATCAAGTGAACAATATGTAACTATATATAAATAAAAAGTCTTGAGGTTATTCAATCTTTATTTAACTCCTCGCGGTCACCGGAAATACGATCATAGTGTTTGATCGTAATTAAATAGCTATATATGTATCCTGTATGTGGATCTACTGAATAAACATCTTATCAATAAACTAGATTGCTTTAGCATTACACATCACACCACGGAATTCTTCAAACATTTAATTTATGAACTACATGTTACACTGAATATATTAGTAACAAATGCAGTTTTTGAGTTGAACATAATGCCGATGATGGTAATGATGAATACATAACTCTTATAATTCGACTTGTTATCGATAATGCTGATAAAAGTTGTAATCGTGATAACATCAATGGTGGTAATGTAAAGTAAGTAATAACCTTAGGGATCATCTTTTCCATTATTCTACAATTAGTAATCATATATATGCACCATATTCTAATTCATCAATCAATATATTAATAAAATATAATATAAATAGCATAATACGTATAAACTAGATAAATGGTTTTGTGGTATTATCGGTAAATGTGGTCTATACAGCAACAATCACCTCAACCTCTGCAGGAAACTTCTTAAATATTAATATATTGTGGTATTTTATAATTTCTCGATAACCATATAAGTAAATATAAGCATCATATATGTATATAGTTTAATACTTTAGAAAACAGTGCTTAGGGTAGGTTGCATTATATACTCGTACATATTGTGAAATCTTTACAGTGCAAATTATACAGTTAAATGGATTCACAATACTCGTATCTATGAAACAAATTTTATGATTGACATATAATATTAAATTAAATTTTTAAATTTACTCAATGGTGGATGGGGTTGCGAAAAGAAAATTCTATTGGATTTTGACAAAGTTTTACAGAAATTGAATATGAAAAATATTTAAAAGATGGAAGCTATGCGGGAAAGCTGTTAAGATAATTGATCATCATAATATTTTGATATTTAATTTATATTATATGGTATAGACAATTCATTCTTAATGCTCATCTCTGAGAACATCCTCACGACTATCATAGGCAAAATTACCAATAAAAGTTTTGCAATCAATAATCAGTATCGTTCGTCTTACAACAAATAACTAGTACCTATCTTATAGCTCCTGGAATAATTTTGTTCAACCTTTCTTTTAACAAATGTTACCAATTAATTTCAAATGTCACAGTTTTCTTGAAATTTATTATGCGTTAAGTAATGTTACGTCAACGTATTAACTGGTTTTCTGGTTGGAACAATCAATATATAAGTTTTCAAATGAACTCATACTTGATAAATTTCAACTTTGTGTATTGACCTCTTGTCTATTCAATATTTAATTTCCACTCTTACTTTATCATTTTTAATGTTAATCTGAACTTAATTCCTCTTGATATAGGATTTTGCCTGCATTCAGAATAGATGCAATATCAGTGAATAATTAGAATTTGTATCACGTGCGATGATCACGTTTATCTTACCTATCCAATATGATTCAAAATTTTAAAAATATTCACGCAGTTGCTATTTTGCATAACACAACTATTTTCAAATTTAGATGATGGCAAATCACCTGGAAATTATTTCTAACCAAATGTTTTATTACAAAATTAATTATTTTTCTTTAAATTTAATTGGATGTTCAATTTATTTTTATTATTAAAACAGGTGAAACTACTATGTTAAAACCATATGTACCGAATTTAGCAAAATGGTTGGTTTTCGCGGCACATTTGTTCAATTGCTCTCAAATATATTGGATGTGGTTTGAAAACATATGCGGTAATTGGCATTCATTTGTATAATGATGAGCGCCAGTAAATAGTTCGAGTGGGATACGAATTGTTTTTCTGTGGTTGTTTTCAATTTACGTCTATGATTTTCAATAATTTTTTACTTTCCAATTGGAATAATTTTTCTCTAGATATATTAGAAATATAATAAATCAATGCGATAATATTTTGGTGTCTTTTCAATAATTCGCAGTATGTTAAAAAATTTGTTCTTTTATGCATTTATGAATTTTATTCGCTTAATAAAAATCCGGAAACATATATGAGTAGTACACAGGGTGTTTTTGTTTTTTTTTTTTTTGCTATTCCATTATGCTATATGTGATCAAATGGAAATCTATAGTGGAAAAAATCTTGTAGCAGCAGAGAAAACTAATTCAATTCACGTTTTAAACATTTGTTTTAGGCTTTTTATTGTTGTTGCTGTAGTTGTTGTGATTCAAAAGATGTTGATGGTATTGTACTCTCATATTTTTGGTATTTCCATTTAATGTCTATTTTATTAGATATTATTAAAACATTTACAGAGTACATCATATAAATTTGGGTATGAAAAGACAAACCAGAATAAACTTTACTAAAGTATAACAACATAAAAAGATGAATTTTCATTTCATTGTCTGTTATTTTACTTATTTTATTGGAATGAAACCTAATGAGTATGAATATTAATATAAATTCTGTGTTTGACATGAATAACAAGTGGAAATCCTTGTGATTCATTTCTTTGTAGTCATAGAATTAACTATAAACCAGTGAATAATGATATCTATTTGTTTTTTCGATGTCAATGTTCATCTGTTTTCATGTGTCCTTTATACCGATCAAGGATATAAAATAATTTTAATGGATTTTACCTTGACTTGCCATACACCTGTAAATTATTTGGAGTGATGTGTATATTAATTACCAACATGTTTAATGGTTTGATCCTCAATGCGTAAAGAGAACGAACTTCAATAATTTCAATAAAAATAATTTTCTCACCAGAATTATCAATTTTACAGTATGAAAATTAATTGAATTTAGTGAAAATTCGTTTGGAAAATAAATTCATAGGATACATGATTCATCGCTGTGCTGTGCGAGATGGAATTTCATCATATGCAGTTGACTAAATAGTTCATAATTCTTAAGAAATAATTTCTTGCATTGAAATTATTGAAGTTTCTGCTCATAAGTGTTTAGGATTTTATTTAATTGTTCATTGATTTTCTGTATAATTTAATTTTGTGGTCAAAATTCCTTAAATATCCTATGAAAATCAAATATATTTCGATACGTTTGGTTCTCGGAATGTGGCTATGGATTTTTTTCAACACCATCTATTTTACCCATAATCTATGAACAACTTGGATGGATTCTTAATACCCTATGAGAGGAAGCTTCAATAATTTCAATAAAAATGATTTTCCCACAAGAATTATCAATTTTACACTATGAAAATTAATTGATTTTGTGAAAATTCGTCTGGAAAATAAATTCATGAGGAAATATGATTTTCGGTTGCCTTTTCTGAATGTTAAAAAAATTGTGACCTTTGCGATAAAATTTTTTTTGCAGTGGATTTTCTACTGAATAGTTGATAATTACGTACAACCAGAATATATATCTGTAACATACTACATACTATATGCATTTGCAGATATTAAAGCAAACAATTAGCATTGTTGACTTTCTGGGAGGGGCTCTCAACAATTATTTTTTGGATAAGCATTATAATAATTCAAACATCAAGCAAATTAACAGGTGAAATTCAGTTAAATACTTAATACTTATTGTACACTGAATATGTTCGATAAAACGCCCACGAATACCATTTCTGAACCAATTTCTTGATGCACTAAAAAATTATCATCAACCAAATTTAAAGTATTTATAGTAGTATGATTTATATCTGCAATAGCTACTGGTGATTTCCTGAAGAAGCCATACCCACTTTATGAATTTCAAATATTGAATCTAGTTTAAAAATTGATCATATTATACTGTCAATTTTTTGACACAATGCATTTACCTATATGGCATTATAAGCTTCGTGATCAACTACATAAATTCAAGACATCGAAACTATGAAATTTTTGGATTTGTATCAATTCCAGCTAATTAGTTGATAAACTTCATGAAAATATATACATTGATAACCAATCAGTAAAATGAATATGTATTTTAATGTTGTTTATATTTTAAAAATGTACCGATTATTTCCTGGGCCATTAAATTGAATTAACCAATCGTATCAATTCATTTTATAAATATGTAAAAATTCAGATATCAAACAAATATTCTGCTTAAAATCTAAAACTTTAAAAATGCGGCAAGGCATCTGTAGTTTATAATATAGTGCGGCTCAAACTTGAGCATAATAGTGAAATATAATTCATTCAGGTAGACCAATGACAATCTTCAAATGCTCTATTTGTAGCAGTTCTAGATATATTTCAATTTTTCCATAAAAAACGCATTCTGCTGATTCTGTTTTCCTGTTCAAATTTCCAAAAATTTGGCAATTGTTGACGGGATTGAAAACCATCTACTACTACATAGACAGTGGAATGATAGCTTAAAGAAAACAACTATATTTTACCTAATTTTTACCAAATCATGTATCAGGAGAACATAAACAGTTGAATATAGCGTGTTGTTGTACAAACCTAATACATCTTATGACCATAGTCATGAATGAGTAATGGGCAGAATCAGAGAATTTAAGTCTGTCATTAAGTTTTACGCATCATTGATAAAGCTAGTGAGCGTTCTTTCAGTTTATGGTTTTAAAATGTTTAAAGTTCTACTAGTATTGTATATTTAAACAGTTTTTATGTTTTATATTCTAGTAACTTTTTGTTCATCATACTCGTATTTTAATAAACTACTATTTATACAGTACTTGTTAATAGTATAATTTGTAGTTGCAATAAAATATTTAAATACATATCGTGTATATGGTAGGCGTTATTTCATTACAAAACAGTTAACCTGTAAGCTCATGCAAATAGATAAGATGCCTTTGGGTTTACACCTCTATTCGTGCCAGCATACATTTTATTCCAAAGGAAAATTAGATTAGCATATATGATTTTCTTTGAAGTAATGTTTTCGCAATAGATATGTGTCTACGTAACGAGAACATATCATTACCATACAATGACTACCCATATATGATTCATAAAATATATATACATTACTCGTATGTGTCTATAATTTATGTATATTGTAGTTAATGTTTTTTTTTTTTTGGAAATACCCATAGCAAGTTATATACTGAACTAAACAAGGGTTTAATAGACCCATTTTACATTTTGATTGAATTAAATGGAAATGCGATAAGACCGGGGAATTTTCTTTGATACAAAATATAATTTGTATAGGTATTTTACATATTATCTTACTTGCACATATATCATCTATTTGTATACATGTATATATATATATATATATATATATACATCTGGTCAAAATTCTATTACCCTAATTAATGTGTTTAGGTTTTGAAGTGGAAAATGACTTAGAAATAATATTATCTATGGTATTATGACCATATGTGTGTCATAATCAGATTGTCTGTGTTCAAATTAAGGTAATACGGACAAACATATACTTTAGCTTTGAAGTTGAAAAATTATTGATGACTGATTGTGCATTACTATCTCATATAGTCTTCATCATCTGAATATACATTCCAAATGGAAGCACATGTATTTCCGATCATTATTTTATATTGTACCATAAATACTATAATAATGCACTACAATTTAATATTGGTTCATGAGCTTTTGTAAAGAGGTTAAACTGATTCTTACAAAACGAACGTAAGTTTACTGATGGTAAAGTACCTCGCAAACAATTGGCAACAAAAATTGCATCAACTATGTCATAAACAAAATTTGAAAATCATTTTAAATTCATATTAGCAACCCTGACCTGAAATTCCATTTTAGTAAATTTTTTCCTAACACCGGACCTCACAAGAAAAATTGTATTACAAACAATAATGTTTATCAATCAAAATTTTTGTTTATATAATATATTGAACTGAAAAATAATTTCAATATTTCTGCTCGCCTGTTACAGATTTGATGATTGTGAGATATTTTGGTATAAATTTGCTAAGAGCAAATTTTAATAAATTATGAATTCCTATTACAAAAGGTGATTTCTCGAAAAGCAACATGTATTGTAGTTCATACACAGTATACGTTGCAAATTATTGTTTGAATTTCAAATTCTCAACTATGTTCGCCTGGTATGTGTGTTGATTTTTAAATATTTTGTATGGATTAATAGGCAGGCGTATGTTGTAGAGCCTTATAGAAATTTTATTTCCTATGTTTCGGCTTCCTAGTTACGCGTATGTTGATTTGATTCCATGATAATTTGAATCATTTGCATTTGGTTTTAATTATAGTATTTTTTTTCAATAACAGATTTTCGATAAAACATAAATTATTTAAATTTAACATTTTGTATAAATCACACTGAATTGCATTACAATTGCAGTTCATATGTATTGCAGAGATAATAAAATTAGATTTAATTTTTTTCATGAAGAAGATTTTATTTACTGCAAATATTCTAAATGCAATTTTAATAAATAAACTTTAAAATATTTTGACATAAATTACATTTATTTTATTTATGCTTCTATTAGATTAAATATCCCTGTATTTTAATAAATGTTTGTAAATTTTATTATTTATTTAAATTCATATATGATAAAGTTTAATAGACAACAGTGTGTTTATTATTCAAAGATTAAGATCATCACGTCAACTTTTGTTTCATGTAAGAACATGAGGCATCAACGAATAATTTCTATTGATCACGATCTTTGGATAGCATTATGGATGTTGCCCATACAGTTCTTGGATAACCTTACCTTTTATTAGCATGTGTATTCCACTGAATGTTCGTTTTAGTTTCCAACCGATATACAATTATTCAAAATTTTGTCATCTTCAATAAATTCTCTGCTTATATATGCTCAATCACAAGTAAAATTTTGGTCCATTATCGGTTTATTTTTGATGGAAAACTAGTTGTGCAAAAATATTGGGTACTGCGAAAAATAAATGTGTGCACGGTGTATGGCCAGTGAAAAGAATAAGTATGTGTATTTACGTGGTACTAATTTAAACGTTTAAACTTAAATATTAAATAATAAGGAAAAGACTTTCAATTAATAATATGTGTGAAATTACTAATATGTAAATTACAGCTGATCAGTTTCCATGTAGATGTGACCATCTAAATATAATTCATATTAGCTATAAATTCAATTAAACATTTTTCACATAGGTATGCCAAGTTATAATATCTTTCAATTATTCAACCTATATTTATGTATATATATATGTTTTTTCCTTAAATATTTAGGAGGTTACGACAATTTAATTTATTTGATAAAGTATATATATTTATACTTTTGTATACTCGTAGACGAGGTAGACCCAAAATCTGTTTCTAAACCTATTTATCTATATTTGTATATAGCTAAGTGTGGCTATACAGAACACTATATCTAGAATATCGTCGACATTTCTACTATACTCGTATCTATATGTCCTAAATTCAATACAGTTCCATATAATAATATTGAATATCAAAGGAGCATGGTTCAATTTGTTTTAAAACCTCTTTAGCCATAAAATATTTACGATTGTGCCAGATGTTACAAATATAAATTTAATATTATATGTATATAAATAATGGGAATATGTGTTCATCGTTTGTGTCGAATCTAAGTACTATATTATTCAAAATGTTCTACATATTGCGTGCGCTCCTATTAAAATATAATTTAATGTTTTGTTATTAAAATTTTCGTAATTTCATTTAAGAATTACTGTATTAACATATACGTACACACGAGTAATGTAATAATTACAGACCCCTTCCGACATAGCAATATAATAAATTAAACAAATTAAATACGCTAGAGAGCTTGAAAGTTTTCATATTCCAGTACTCGTGCATGTACTTTGTTATTACTAAATTGACACCAATAAATTAATATATGAGAAAAGGATTTTTAATTTGCATACATTGGTGAAGTAGTAATATAATAGATAATTTAAACCAACATATTATTCGACTACTTAAATGTTCATAATTTATTTAATGTTGTTAAAACTGTTTAATATGTCAATCAAAGATGAAACTCATTTATTTGCACTTAATAGTCATATATTGGGATCTTAGAATAATATACATATAATTAATAAGACAATTACTCCTGATGATATTTCAGTTATAGTTCTGCGTACCATCCAGACCAATTCGACATGTTTTGCGACAGTAGGTTTAAAATAATATATTGTGTGATGGTTTCAACCCAATTAATTTTCATTCCACAATAATGAAAATGATTTGGTAATGCATACGGTCAGTTTTGGACCCAAATAGGTTGAAAATGATAATAAATGATTTTAAAATGAACTGAAGATATCATAATTGACATACTAAAAATTTTGGTCAAATAACGATTGCTGATTTATTAATTGTTTCTTTGTTAAATTCGAAATATCTATTTACAGTACCTATCAAATACTTATGATATATCAGACGGCCATTCGATCAGACCGTATACACATCTCCATCATTTTTGCTAGCGATAAATTTAGTTGCTGTAAAGCGGTTGTCTGACATCTTTGAGCAATCGAATCTTATTTTTTATTCTCCATAATATATCATATTATATGCATAACATCGGATCATTAAAGATGAAATTTTTTTGCTTCTGTCTTTCAAATTCAATTTATTCATTACCAGGAATTTTCAATTATACATTTTTAATGTGTAGTTCAATTTAGACAATTATTTGTTTGCTATTAAATTAATTTTACTGCATTAAAAAATTCTATACATATTTTGAAAAAAAAAAAAACCCGGGGGTGGAAAACCTCAAAAAAAAAAAAACTTTATTTTTTAAACGTGACTTATTTTTTATTTTTTTTATTTTGCCATTTTTTTTTTACTATGAAAGAAAAATGTAATGGAAACACAATTCTGAACACGTAAAATGCATTTGTTTTTCTTTATGTTGTATTTGTTTTGTAGGTAGAAAAAAAAAAAACAAAACAGAAAAAAAGGAAGGAAAATGGAAAAGAAAACAGCAAATATTTTCCGACTAGGACATGATGTATAAACGAGCAATAGGGCTTTACGGGAGACAAAAGAAACATATGTACTTTCGAGTGTAGTAAACAGTTTTCCAAGTCGACATTCTTATAATGTAAATATTGTACTGAGTTGTGAGGAGGAAAAACTCTACTTCTTTTCCCTGTTAAAATATACATAATTAAAAGTTCTTATATACTATACGATGCATTTATTGTTCACTTGCATTATGATTATATTTCTAAAGATTTCAATAGAAATAAGTAATTTTTTTTATGTTATAATGTGTATTTTGTATTTACATAATACATATATATAATATTTTTGTTACAATTAGGGGTGCTTAGTTGTTATTTACGCTTAAATTGATAATAATTAAATTTAGAATACACAAATGTATCATCGCTCTAAACTTATATATTAGTTAAACATGCTTTTGACATAATTTATTTTGGCAGAAAAGTTATTTACATGATTTATTATTGTAAGTAGATTCCCATATTTATAAAGCATAATATTTTTTAATAAAATGATTTTAGATGAAAATTATCAAGTGATTTAATTGATGTGATTATTAAAATTATAATCTCGTACTGTAGTTGAACGCCATTTAGTTCCCATGACACCTGATAAAAGTATCAATGTTGATAATGAGCACCAATTTATAGTACTGCAACCATGCTTTAAATTTTACTTTGATCTTTTAAGCAATCGAAATTTGTATTACATTATTTTCAGTTAGTAATGTTAATGAAGAACAGTATGAAATATATTTTCGCCAAGTATTGCGCCTCGAATAGAGGGAATATTATGAAATAAACCTTTCTTTTTTGTATAGTGTTTTATACATATGTCTCACATATTGTGTATAATACACTTGATGAATAACATATTATATCCTGCTAAAGGACAATAGTAATAAAAAGTTAACTATATATAATAAACATACAATTCCTTTCTTACAGTATATAACACCGTGAATATACCTCGAGTATAGTGTATAATATAAAGTGTAGAGAAAAGATAGTCATTTATTTTTATTGTTTGAACAGTTTATGTGCTTTACGATCTGTGACTATAACGATATAAACAACTTCCTGCAATGGCACTCTACATTAAACAATATTTTGGTCCAAAATGCGATATTGTTGTTATTGTTGTATAAAAAAGCATAAATTTTATTTTACAATAAATTGTATTAAATTTGTTTTCATATAAAGCTTTATATATATA
>JANSTX010055457.1:0-10161 GCA_027564355.1 Penthetria funebris
CGACCACTAACTCTACCAAATCTATCGTACATTTTTCAGCTTGACACAGCACTGTATTAGTTGAATTATTAGTAGAAAGATTTCTATCAAATAATGTATTAATATTAAACATATTCTTACATTTTTTCAACAGAACATGTGATAAGGGTTGGTAATTGTGTACGTTAAATCAAAATATTATTATATATGGTTGGACTTGTATTTACCGTACTTATTTAATATGACGGGGTATCAATAGCATCATGATGATGGAGAGGCTAAAAAACGTTCAGAGGTTGCTCAAACTATATTTACCCCCTCACGATACCACTAGAAAGAAGACCAGAGGATATGTCAATAATGCGTCTGATCATCTTTTTTTTCTTCTTCTTCTGGCTTCTTTAGGTCATAGACCTGTGTTTTTCTAATCATTTATTTTCGAGATGAGGATGTCCAACTTTCTCGACATCTATTGCGAATTTCTGCCGTAACATCTTGATAGCTGCTTGTTTCTGCATACAAGTAACGGAAGATCTTGACTTGCTCAATTGGTATGTCATTTACCACTAGTTTATATCTTATTGATTCTTTGGGTATAACAATTGATTTTGTTTTCATGGTAGATTGCAACATGTTAAACTTTCAGCTTCTTGTTTAAATGCAAGTATTAGACAAATCATCCTCATTTTCTGCAATGAGAACAGCATCGGCCCCATAAACAAATGATACTGATCACAGTAGATTTAATTTTCATTATGATTTTGTTCATAACCATATTGAACAATGTTAGGCTCAAACTATCACCCTGACGGATTCTAATTGATATTGGTATTTCATTTGTGAGCTTTCCATTTACAATACTTTAATTCGCGTTGTGTTGTTAAAATTTATGTGCTGTATAATACCAGTTATGTTTTGCTGTTAACTTTTTCTAAAATGTGTATAACATCATCAAGTTGGATGTCGGTCGAAAGCTTGTGCAAGATCGACGAAGCACATGAAAATTGGTGTGTTGTATTTATACACAAATCTCAGTTTTTGACGTGATTTCATCGCCAAAAATTTTAGTGAGGAGTTTCTGAACAGCACTTGATAAAGTGATACCACGATAGTTTATCGGATCAGTTTTATTGCCCTTCTTAAATATAGGTATTGTTATACTAGTTCTCCAATCTATGGGTATCTCTTCTTTTATGTTCAAGTAATTTATTGAAGAATTTAACAATGTCAGTAATTAGGTTGACCCCATCATATTTTACACACTCGATTGAGATATCATCAATAACGAGAGATTTTATATTATTCAACGTTTTTTTTTCAAATTGCTTGTTCAATTAGATGTTTGACATAAAAATTATTATTTTGAACTTTGAACTCTTCTGTGTTGGCAACTAAATTTTGGAAACACATATCCCATATTTCAGCAGATACTGATGAATTTTGGGTATATTTATTTACTGGTTTCTTTCTATTTCTGAGAACGTTCAAAATCTTCTTTTGTTCACCATACAAAGGACGTTCCATGTCTTTAGTAAAACGCCCCCTGGCGATATGTGTTTGTTGGCACAAATAGAGACGAACATGTGTCTGAATCTGTATGGAATAGTGAGGCATAGTTTATAGGTTCACATAAGCATTAATGTGTCAAATTCAAAACTAATAATGATTGGTTCGTCAATGATTTGCCACCGTTTCGAAATATTTACTACAATAATTAATGAAGTGCAGAGTTTGCAATATTTATGAAGTTATTTGACAAAAGACGGGATGTTATGTTAAAATAATTAAATACAGAATTTCATATAAACTCTTCGTCTTCTTCTTCTTCATTCGTTACGTCATAGACCTGTGTTTTCTAACCATTAGTTTTGAGATGCGGATGATCAACTTTCTCGCAATCTCTTCCTATAGGCCGTTTACCACTACGTTTCATTGCAATATTTGCGATTCTATTATCTGACATTTTTTTCAGCATGGTCTCTCCAATAACGCCTTCTGGTTCTTGTTTTATATATATATATATAAATATACGAGTATATGCTATTATATACCATTTAAATATAAATAAAAATACAATAACTCTTTAATTATCCCACTTCATGCACGAGATAACTACATAGAATTTCATGCTCCTATATACAATGTAATTCAATGATGTTTTCAATTTTCCACTTACCCCAATTTTTATGGTTCATTTGCCTATGTGACATTTTCTCTGCAGTGTTATATGTCATAAAGTGTCTTTGGTTATTCCGGTCGATAAATTCCTCTGGTTGTTGATTATTGAATTTTGTTCCATAATTTGAAATTTTATTACTGTTTACAGCACCGTCTTTATTGTAATTATTCTGACTATTATTTTCGTCATTAACATCATCAATATTATCATCATCATCATCATCATCATCGACTTCTATTTCATAAATTATATCACCTATAGGAGCTTCTGTGACACTCACATCATCAGATAATTTTCGATGATGTATCTTAAAATATTCAAATAATAAAAAGTATTTTATATAAAAATTTAATTTATGTAAAAATTAATTGGCAAGGTAAGGAAAAGTGAAAAGAAAGCCATCATCATATATAAAATATGTATCTATAAATTAGGGTAAAATGTATTTTGTGTTAAGGATTTGGGCCATGGATTCATAAATTAATTAGGCATATGAGAAATTTCTGATAATTCATGCATAATCAAGGTGTGATACAATTATTTGTGAGTGATATTTCTATCCCATATGTTCTACAGATTCAATATGGTTTTAAAATGATGTATCTATCCCACATACAAGTATGGCAATTGAAAATGTTTGCCTCAATTATTTCTAATTAAAGAGTACAGTGAATATACAGACAAAACACTTGTTCATTATTGAATAATGAATAAAATTATTGAGGTACTCAAAATTAGCATAATCATGTGAAAAATAATTAAATTTAGATATTTTTAAAATCAAATTGAAGGAGATTGAAACCGTAAAATACGGATTTCTGTAGCATATTAAGTGAGAGCCTATAATAAGATCTGTATTTAATACCTACTTAATATGGGAAAATAAAATGAAAATAGATAATGCGAGCAAATCAAATAGCACCGTCTTATTCAATTTTCTTCGATTGAAAATATACTTCAAATGTAACAATTTATTGAATTCCTTAGACTAAAATATTTATAAATTTAACATATTCCAATACGGTTTCAACATTAAAGTTGTATATAAAAAACCATAAAATAAATAAAAATCAATTTAATATTTAATAAATATGCTTACAAATTTCTCATCAGATGATGTCGTCGCTGCACCTAAAATAAAAGAATATGTATATTAATAACAGAATTATCTAATAAATAATAAAAACGGTCTGGGTTAGGACAAAGCACCAGGAGTGAATTGAATTCCTAGCCAAGTGCCAGTAATACCTCCTTTGGTGGTCACCGGTAACTTAATCTGATATTAACATCTAATCAGACCCGGTTAAAATTACGGGAGCGAAAGGGTGAGGTTGGGCGCCTAATTAGGAATTGACATCCAACTCGACCAACGTAAACGGCTGTAGGTTTGCATCTCGCACTGCTGAAATACTTTATTGCACGAGAAATGTCAAAAAATGGCCTCGGATCGGATGGGAATATGATGACGACTTTTGTCTTACGTAATCAAACACCATTTGGAACCTGTAACGTTAGAACAATGCCTAAACTGACGAAACTGGCGCAGTTGACTCAAGAATTGTGGAGAAACAACTATATCCTCTGGTGAAACAATTTTTTTGTTTTTCGTAAAAATCCAAGCCACATGAATCACAGCAGTGCAGTACGTTTATTGCTAAGTGTCTCTGCAAAGTGTAGTATTGTCGACTTAAAACCGATATATGCTGGAATAATCACAAGATTCAAGAGTAGAGTTAAATTTATAACAATAGTTCAGATTTTCGCACCTAAAATGCAGACATCGTCTGATGATTAGGAGGATTTTTAAAGTCAACTTTTACACTACCTTGATATGAACAATAATGGAAACATTTTTTCAGAAATGTGCAATAATCATAACCTTAATATTGGTGGTGCTATATATGTGCACAAAAGAATACACTAAGAAACTTGGATTTCACCGAATGGTCATAGCAGACATCAAATAGATCACATAACAACTAGTAGAAGATGAAGAAATACGCTGAAAAATGTTCGTAGCTATAGAGGGGCGAATGTTTTTAGTAACCACTATTTTATTATTTAACATATAAAATTAAAACTTATGTAAGGAGTCACCCTGATCTGCAGGACGCGCATAAACGTTGCGAAACTTTATAATGAAGAGGTAAAACAACAGTTCGCAGGCGTGACGCATTGAGACAAGTCGGTGAAAATGTTTTGGATTTCATTAATTATGAAAGGAAGGCATGGATTAGTGATGGAATCTAATAATGAGGAGGAGAAACATAAAGAGTGCGAATAATAATAGCCACAATATAGTCAACTGGACAAAGAGTTAGGGAAAAGTGCGGGACTGGCATACTTTTTTTGAAACAGGCCCGTAGTTCAGGTTGCTTAGAGTCCGGTTAACCGAAGACCGGCTAGAAGACGATTCAGAGACTGGTGACATCATAAGGTGTCCGGTGTAAATAACAAATTTTTAAAATGGCCTTGGCATTGCATCAATATTGAATCACATTATTAATCAAGCGTGATTGTCTGATGATCTTTCAACCTTATGAAAAAAAGGGGTTTGTTAATTAAGTTGCCGAAAAAGGGTAAGTTAAGTATTTGCTAGAACTGGCGTAGTATCACCTTGCTATAGCGATTATCGTGCACAACAGAATCGGTTCAGTTTCGCAACAGGTATCAGACCTGGTAGATCTTGCACATACCATATCAACACACGGATTAACGGACTATTTGTTGAATTAAATGACAAACGCCATTGTTTATGTTAGTATATAAATGATATTATTGATTGTGGTATGATGTGAACAACTCTAGAAAGTTATAGTATACCGTCAAAACTGATGAATATGATGACCGCAGGGTTTATATCGTGATTCACAATGTTCATTCAACAGTAAAATAGGTATATGTATTTTATCACCACTATTGTTTATACTACTCTTAAAATTGCGTTATGATGATCGTAAACTCTGGATCACATGTTATCAAATAGCATTTAACCGGCCGTCTTGAACAAACTAAGTTACGCATAATAATGAAGTTGGATTGATTATTAAAATATAGTTCATAGTTTTGACTATCGAATGCTTGTCAAAGACGAAACTAATAAATAATTGATACGTGTAAGATGTATTCATTTGTAGTCAATGGTAGGAAGACACAGATGAGGCATACAAAAAATTTTCTGGCCATAAATACAATATCAATTTGTGAACGTATTCAAACTGACAAATCTAAAATGGTGGAATTGAATCCGCTATACTGTGATTCGGCCAGTCAGTGATATTGCAGAATACGCATTGTATTAGAATATTGAGGATAACAAATAAGAGTCGTCAAGGAATAACGTGACAAAGATCAGAGTCAATTAACAATGGTGGGAGATGAAGCTGAGTAAAGGTGATAGTAAAATAATAAGCATATATTATATATTCAGAAGCTTTTGTGCTATATCCTGGATTTAGGTGTTCTTCAGAAATTGATATTTATACTCTGAATCAATACTAGTTCTTCAACTGTCCATATGCTCGAACATATGCACAAAACTCTCTTAATAATGAAAATCGGTGTTACTCATCATTTTCTGGAAATATTGAATTCCTTGAATTTTGAGTGCGATGCAAGGCATACTCATATCAATTCTCCATTTAAGTCCTGTGTTGATTTCAGTTCTTTTTCAACATCATTGCAATTAATGATAGAATGATAATTTTCGTTGCACTCATTTGAAGAGTTTTATATTTTTCTGATCGTACGTGATTAATTGCATTAATCTATTATTATATAGTGTTGCACTTTAAACTTTAATAAGTAAATCTAATTTCTATATGCATTATGTATGAATATACACATAATATGATTTTATGCTTGTGTACATACATTTGTTTCAGTAGTACATAAAGTTACGAAAACGTATACTTAGGAGTACATTAAAAAGTAAAATTACTAGATTTTCACTAAGTTTATTATTGTTCGTGACTGGGGATAATTATTTTTGTTTGATACATACATTTTTGCATGCTATAGTACCCACTTGTACAGATTTCGATTTTTAATGTTATTAAATGCTTCCTTTTTTCCATATTTCTTTCAAGTATAATTTATCAGATTTCATTTTCATTTAATTTATTTACATTACATTACTACATACATACCACTAGTTAGTTATTTTTGTGGATTACTAAAAAAAAAAATTTTTGCTAAAGTAATTTGTAAATCAAAAAGTTATTAAATTATTTATAGAATTTCATTAATAATACTTTCATTATATGATATATTATGTCTTATATAACTTGACATATACCATAACATCAATTATAATCATCTGACTTTGCTTACTTCCCACATATAGACCAAACATAAATCCTCAGCTACCTAATTAATCAGATGTTCGGACCCGGTACACAGATTTAAATTAATTCCAAAAATTTAAAATGAATGTATATGACTTTAATAATTCAGGTCAACCTGACAATGTCTGTTGCAGAAATTTTTTCTACATACTAAATTTTAAAATGTGAAAACTGAGACATATTCAAAATTTACCGGATATAAAAATTTGCAATTTAGACGTTAAATATTATAGTTAATATAAATGTGAACGAAACTATACTTTGACTGAGAAAGAGCTACGGTCCAGAATGTTATGACATTTAAAATACACCAAATGAAGATATTACATTAACCGAGATAAGAATGTTAAGATACGTCATCTGATGTTACACTGAGGGACATATTTTAAAATATCGATTACTGTTTTTTTTTTTAAATAATTTGAACACACATTTAGTACAGAGTAACGATACACATGATAGAAAATTGTGTAACAATACACTGAGTATTGAAGGATGAATCCTAATTAAGTAATTCAGGCAAGGAAGAAACTCTTGAATGCAGCTAGAATTATACGATCAGATGTTGCTTTTCAGTCGATGGACCCCGAAGTGTAATTTTATTATATGTTATATAACAAAAGATTTTCAGTCGATTTACCTCCACTGAATCTTGTTCAATCGAAGAACATCGACTTTATTAAATCCCTGCATCACCTCGTACATTCAAACGTGATTCTAATATTGCAAGTTTTAAAACATGTTCGTTTCCATAAGCTAAAGGTACTCATAGTATTCCATGTTCAATTCGAAGATATTTCATGCTAAAACGTTTAAATTAGAAAAGTTTTTGACGCATAAGTCACAGGCTGACAGCTATCTAGCAGTCTACCACTTATTATTTTAGTTGAATTTAATTTGTTCGTTTTAAATTAAATCATACAAAAACTTGTGAAAAAGTTTCCATATTGAATGCGACACACCGATATTCATGTGTTTCGTTGATCTTGGACATGGTTTTTTTTTTTCTTGACATAAGTAGACAATTGGCCATGTAGAGTTCTTCTAAAAAAAAATGCTTCCAATAGATTTCGTTTACGTATACACATTTTACGTATCCATTTATTTAGATCTAAGTCAATTTCATGTTGCTACAAAGTAAAGTACTAATTTATAAAATATGTGTAAGACCCATTTCAACATGTGTAATGGAAACCCGCAGTGATATGTTCAGAACTAAACAACTTATGAGGACAATAGAAATGAAGATATTATGTACAATCACTGGTCATTCAATCAGAGACGAATGTCAAATTCAAGACATAGTAAGATGAACCAGAAGGCGTAATTGACGAGACCACATGTTAAAAGAATGCCAGATAATAGAAATCGCAAATATTGCAATGAAACAACACCCTAATACGGACTATAGTAAGGTCTACGAAGAGATGCCGAGAAAGTTATAAGAAGTTGTTTAGGAATTGAAGTCATCGGAATGGTTGATCCTAAACCATATCACATATTCTTACTGAATTATTTTGCTAAAAAACATTCGATATTTTGATTTATGGACATAAATCACAATTATGATTTATGGACATAAAACTCAATTCAACTAAAAAAATTCTTTTATTATAATACTAATTGGAGTACAAGTAAATTTTAAAGAAGTTACATTTTTCCAATGCGAATGTCACATGCTGCCATAAAGGTGGGGATAACTACTGACAATTTTTTTATAATAAAACCCCAAATTTTGCAAAAAAATTTGTAAAAACTTACTTCTACACCTAGATACGGATGTTTACGGTTTTTATGTTTCGTGGGAAAATTCACAACTCTTTGCACAAATGTGCAAAGGATGTCCCTGTCAATTACAAAACGAAAATGTAAGATAGTAAATTATAAATCATTTGATGTATCATTTGTTGCAAATGCATTGCAGCAAACAGGTGAAGATGTTATTGCTGGTTTCATCAATTAATATATCTGCAAGGAATGATTTAGTGATAATACATGATATTTAATAATGAGGAGAGAAATTAAAAACCAAAAACACCGAAAACAACACCAATGTAACACATGCACAGAATATACGAGGTCACTTCAAACATGATTTAAATTACATGAAAGGAACCAGCTGCTATATTATCCCATGATTCAGGCAACTTAAGAGTCCAGTTGTGAGAATACCGATTGCCGGAATATTCAAAAATTCTGCTAAATCAAATGCTAAATCAAATTCAATATCTAAAATTTGGTACTACGTAAAGTAAACTACATTTCATTTGTATTACATTTTATTATGTGTAGTGTGTGGTCATCCGATTATGACAAAACCGAAGCTGATAATCAATATGTCGAAGCAGGGTAACTTGAGTATATGTGAGAACTGGCCTGATATATAACCTTAGAGAACAGAGTAAACGAGGATAGTTATATACTTGATCAAATAAGATTTTATCTTGACATACTTCTTCCGATAAATAAATTTTCTTAGTGTTTTAGAAATTGTTCCATAAGATAATCAATTTTAGCAAATATTACAGAACTATATTAATTCGAAACCAGTTTTAATAATATAATAACATCATATATTGATAGCTACTGTTTGTTCCAACGCCATTATATTGATTACATTCAAGCTTTAAAGAAACTAACTCAACTGTGCGAAATGAACATTGGCTTTAGGCTGTCAAATGGTGACTGCAGAGTTCTTAAGTATTATGATAGATAAATGGTGCATGTACTTGTTGTATATATAAAATCAATTATTATGCAATCTTGGATCAAACAATTTTATAGAGAGGACTGAAGAAGAAAGAAAACTATATTATAAAATATTCATTAATTCTGTAGCAATAAAATATAAAAAATATTTAAAGGTATTTTTTTGTTTTTATAAAAAATGTGTCAAAATAAGAAATCCTGTTTATTATATTATAATAGCTTCAGGGTTTCTATTTCAGGAGTTAGAGTATGTCAACATATAATTTTCTTTTCATTTTTCTTCGTATATAAAATACTGCATTAAAAGATATATCCCATAGAAAAAATGTGGCTATACATACAAGTACTCGTATCCTTAAATTAGTAAAAGGATTAATTTCGTTGGTTTATGATTCGTGATTTATCTTTCTTGTACGAATATAGCCCTAAGATTATTATTTATACAGATTTTGCTTTTTTTTATCGTATCCCCGTTTTTTGATTTAAATTGATACAAGGATGAATTATGAAGGAATTAATATTATAAACATCTATAAGACATCTGGTATTACGAATATAGTATAAGTTTATTTGTAGTACTATACAATAGTTTAAAAGTTTTCGAAGGAAAATCCTTTGATTTACTATAAAAGAAAAATGTGTCCTCATATTGTACATATAAAACGGAAAGTCAACGTGTTATATGTCAAAGGAAAAGTAATAATGAAAAATGTTTTAGAGAGAGTAGTAGTATAACCATTGTTCGTGATTTGTCAGCACTTTTGCAGAATATTAAACATAATCAAATCAAACATTTACCAATTAATCGTATAATCCATTCCAGATAATGAATAATTGAATGAATTGATGATGGTGAGGCAGACAACAATTATTTCTTCTTCTTCTTCTTCTTCCTTGCCTTTTTCCTTATTCAGGGTCGGCCCTCCTACTTCTCAATCTATTTCTCCA
>JANSTX010055458.1:0-10161 GCA_027564355.1 Penthetria funebris
TGTATCGTTTATTAATTTAAAAATATACATTTTATTCTTTTCATTTAAATTAATAATATTTATTTTAATAAATAAAAGAGTATTTATTATTGATATTTTATCGTTAAATAAAAAAAAACGAAAAGAAAAACATATTATTTCTCATTAAATTTCTAGACTTTTCTTTGTAGAAATCAATGTAGGCAACTTTGACATTTAAAAAAATAAAAAAAAACAAAATTCATCATTAACCAAACTCTTATCAAAAGTAGCCATCATTTTTTTTCTTCTATCTTTAGAGCGGCCGCTAAGCAAGCACGTTTTCTATATTCATTTTCATTAATTAATAATTGTGTAATAAATATAAAATAAATAATAGTGAGTATAAAATAATAATAATATATTTCTATTATACTTATAAAAATGTAATTCTATTTAATACTTTTTTCGTGTTTAATGATTACTAGAAATTTCATCATTTTTTTTCCTGTTTCTTAATATCTCCCAGTTAGAATATTCTGGAAAGAAATTTACGATTCTACTTTTGAATAGTTTCCCATTCCAATTGGGATTCATATTTAATTTTATTCTTTTTTTTTTTTAATATTTAATTTATGTATAATAAATTTATATTTTAATAATTTTATATGTAAAAATAATGAAAATCGATTCAATTTTGTGTCAAGTCTACAAATTGACTGGTATTTTATACACATGAAATTGTTTTTATTAATTAATTAATTAAAATATAATAAAACATAGTACCACATATAAATTTTAAACTTGAACTTTACCCTAAAATCAAGTTCAATTTTTACTTTGTAATTTCGTTATATAACACAATAAATTGCATTTTCTGGCTGGTTTTGTCAATTAGCCACAGAAAAATGTTCAGCATTAAATAAATCCTAAAAATTTAATTTCAAATTTATTATTTTTAGATGTACCGTTTACCAAATGTTTTACGTTTAACAGCATCTCGTCAATTTGCTGTAAGAAATTATGCCAAAGATGTACGTTTTGGTCCAGAAGTTCGAGCACTTATGTTACAAGGTGTTGATATATTAGCTGATGCTGTTGCAGTTACAATGGGACCAAAGGTAAGAGTTTTTTTTAAATTTTTTTTTTGTTGTAAATTATATTATCTTGAAATTGGAAGAAATTTATCATTATCTTGACTTGTCAATTAAATGATTTTATTGTTTATGAACTTTTTGGTTTACTAGAAATTTTTGGGACAGTATTCATCTTCCGTTAGAACAAATATGCCAATATTTTTACATTGATGAAAAAAATCGCAATCAAATAAATATTTTATTGTATTGCAAAACTAATTCCGTGCAGTTTATTGTACATTGTTGCGTAAAGCTTTTGCTACTTGTAGTTTCTGTGGCATTTCATACAGTAAATATCGATCTGTAATGTTAATGTTTATGTCCAGCTCAATGACGTTGTGTGGTGCTACCAGTATTATTATTATAACGCTTTATCTTATTCTTAGCGTACGTTTGAATTCTAATTCAGCTTTATAGATTAAAGCTTCCGAAATAACAAACTATCATGAGTTGTTTAGTAATATTAGGAGGGTAATGTGAAATTGATAACGCTTTGTTTGTTTTCACGCCATAGGCACAAGTAGAGTAATAATATTAAACTTATTACTTGTTTACACAAATGTTTTAACATTTTCAAATTTTATAAATTACAAAAAAAAAACCGTAACACATCTCATGACAAATAACTACAATATGTTTTATCAATTTTTTTTAATAGGGACGTAATGTTATACTGGAACAATCATGGGGTTCACCGAAAATCACAAAAGATGGTGTTACCGTTGCCAAAGGTATTGAATTAAAATGTAAATTTCAAAATATTGGCGCAAAATTAGTACAAGATGTTGCAAATAATACAAATGAAGAGGCCGGTGATGGTACAACAACGGCAACAGTATTGGCACGTGCCATTGCCAAAGAAGGTTTTGAAAAAATTTCAAAGGGTGCAAATCCAATTGAAATACGTCGTGGTGTTATGTTAGCCGTTGAAGTGGTAAAAAAACATTTAAAAGTTATGTCACGTACAGTAACAACACCGGAAGAAATTGCCCAAGTTGCAACAATATCGGCAAATGGTGACAAAGCAATTGGTGACATTATAAGTGAAGCAATGAAACGTGTCGGTAAAGATGGTGTTATAACAGTTAAAGATGGTAAAACATTAATCGATGAATTAGAAGTTATTGAAGGTATGAAATTTGATCGTGGCTACATTTCACCATATTTTATAAATTCAAGTAAAGGTGCCAAAGTTGAATTTCAAGATGCATTAATATTATTTTCGGAACAGAAAATCTCATCGGTTCAATCAATTATACCGGCACTTGAAATTGCAAATGCCCAACGTAAACCATTGGTTATAATTGCCGAAGATGTTGATAGTGAGGCATTAAGTACATTGGTTGTGAATCGTTTAAAAATTGGTTTACAAGTTGCCGCCGTTAAAGCGCCCGGTTTCGGTGACAATCGTAAATCAACATTACATGATATGGCTATTAGTACTGGTGGTATTGTGTTCGGTGATGATGCAAATTTAATAAAATTGGAAGATGTTAAAATATCAGATTTAGGTAATATTGGTGAAATTGTTATAACAAAAGAAGATACATTAATGTTACGTGGTAAGGGTAAAAAAGAAGATGTTGATCGTCGTAGTGAACAATTACGTGAACAAATAAATGAAACAACATCAGAATATGAAAAGGAGAAATTACAGGAGAGATTAGCAAGACTTTCGTCGGGTGTGGCCGTATTGAAAATTGGTGGTTCCAGTGAAGTTGAGGTAAATGAGAAAAAAGATCGTGTCAATGATGCATTAAATGCAACAAGAGCGGCTGTTGAAGAGGGTATTGTACCCGGCGGTGGTACCGCATTAATTAGATGTATTCCAATTTTAGATCAACTGAAGGGAACAAATGAAGATCAAGTAAGTTTTTTTGCAATGGGTACTTTTATTTGTTGTTTCTTCAATTCGACATTCAGTCTTTTTCTTTCAAACTAGTGTAATTGGCAAATTTCGTGGCAATCGTCAACGAACTGCTCTTTTCTTAAAAAATCGATCGATGCATGGTTGATATTGATGTCTAAGTAACTTATGTTGTTGAAATATCGTTGGACATTGAATTTGATTTAAGGAATCTATCGATAAGTAGATTCTTCTTTTAGCAGCTGATTGAAAAAGTATTGCTACACATTGCATTTAATTTTCCGTCAGAAAGCAATATAGCATGCACATAAATTGCGTGGTCAGCATTTTTTAAACCCTGAAATAACTGTTGAAATATCTTAGGCTGGCCATGCCAAGAAAGAAGGTAGTTTCACAGACCAGACGTATACACAATATGAATGTCCTTCGAAGCATGTCAAATACTTAGAGCAAATATTGGACATAATATACTAAAGATCTCAGTAGAGAAATCGCCATATTAATATGTATAAAGAAAAATGATAACGCACACACAAGTCTCAATTGAATTTATGTGACTGCTTAAGTTATTATAAGTCGAAAAGTTTACCCTTAAATTCTGTTGAGAAAACAAACATCACCAGTCTAAATGTGACCGTCATACTTCATTAGACATCGTATATATGTTTTATTATAAGACTATATATTCTGGAATGAAATATTCCACCTTGAAATGACACAAAAAAACTAAATCTTGTAGCATTTTTAGCCATGTTAAAAATGCGATAATTTTAAAGTAGCTTATTATGTACATTCCATGATTCAAAATTTATAAAGAAATTAGAACTACACCGTTTATGATAAAGACACATTTGTGCCTTTGATCTTTTATCAATTAATAGTAATTATGAAGAATATTGTGATCAACATAACTGTGAATTGGGTATGTGGTTAGACACAATGGCTAATTAACTTCTAGACTGTCAATACCGTTAAACCGTATTGACGATCACGAATAATATTTTTCGAGATTTTCTTTAAGACCTTCGATAAAATTGAAGTAACACTGCTATTAGTCTGTGCAATTGAATGTGTCAGATTTAGAAAACTGTTTTGAGAATAGGTTTGACATTCGCCACCTTCCACACCACTGAAAATTAACCGGATTGTAGAAATGCTGTATGTAGGATTATGTGACTGAAACACCATCGAGACTAGGTACTGTCAGAATTATGGGAGCCGGAACACCATCGAGACTGGGCACTGGCAAGATTGTTATGAATCTCATATATTACCAACCCTTAATCGAAAAATAATCGGTCTCATATTGTATTCGATCCAGTTATGACGACGTCATATTGGAATCGTTCAGTCTGTGATATTTGCGAACATGTCAGCCAAATTGTTAGTCCATTGTTATTTAGCATTAGAATGGACCTTCTTATTTTTTAAATTGTTAATTTGTATTATGTTATTTATTTATATTTGCTTTTTTTTTATCGTAGAACACTGGTATCGATATTGTTAAACGAGCATTACGTATGCCAGCTTTAACAATTGCCAAAAATGCTGGTGTTGATGGTTCAGTTGTTGTTGCCAAAATTGAAATTAAAGACGGTGATTATGGTTATGATGCACTTAATAATGAATATGTTAATATGATTGAAAAGGGTATCATTGATCCAACAAAGGTAAATAACAACAAACAACACAACATTAATTTGAATTTTTGTTGAAAATAGTAATTTATTATTTTTTTTATTTATTTAATTAACAGGTTGTTCGTACAGCACTAACAGACGCATCTGGTGTTGCCTCGTTATTAACAACAGCTGAAGCAGTTGTTACAGAAATGCCAAAAGAAGAAAGTGCTGGTGGTGGTGGTATGGGAGGCATGCCAGGTATGGGTGGTGGCATGGGTGGTATGGGGGGTATGGGCGGTTTGATGTAAAAAATAGAAAAAATTATTTTGTTTTTTTTTTTTTTTTTTATTGTTCACAAACGATTCCATTATGAACATGCAAAAAAAAAAAATTGTTTAAATCATTTTTTAATCGAAAATTTACGTATATCTTCATATTATATATGGAAATTAATTGTTATAATATTTAATTGTAATAATATTATTAATGCTTGATGGTTTGTTTTCCTTTGGGGGAGGAGGGGAACATTACATTTTATGAATTTAATTATTTTTTTTTTAAGTTATTTGCAAATTTAAAGTAATTTTTGCAGAATTTGTATTTTTTTAAATTTTCGATTGAAAAATGATGATTTTGTGTGTTGTACGTATGTATGAAAAACGTTATGGCGTTAATGTGCTACCAGTGATGTTTTGAATTAATTTATAGTTTTTATTAAAGAAAAATAAATGAAATGAAAAAAAATAATAGAAAAGAAGAACATCCCAAATGATATGGTTAAAAATATAAAAGAAAAATAGAAATGTTAAGGTAATGGATAGTAATGTATGATGAGAAAATTTGTCGTCTTATTTTTATTTATGCAGTTGTTATTTTATTTTCTGTAAATAATTTGACGATTTATTTTTCCACTCCCTATATTATTATCTAACTGTTGTCGATGTTAATGATGTTGATGGTGTTTATTGGTGTATCTAAACTAAAACTGCTTGCATTTACAAAACTAACAAAAAAAAAAAATGAATTTATATTTTTTATTACTAAGAGTTTTAGATCCCCAATGAATGAAAGAACGAACGATCGAACATGCACCAACCCACTCACATACATCATTAGCATATTATAATAAAAAATGTATTTCTATTCAGAATATGTATGGATTATTACTATACATTTATAAATATAAATTTAGTTTTTAGTTAATCGTAGTTTTTTTTTCATTTTATTCAAGAAATATATTTTCATTTTTCTTTTTTCATACAAACTTTTTTTTTTTTTATAAATATTTCCTTTTTTCTTGATAAAGTAAAATATGTAAACCCTGTTTGTAGACTGAATAATGGGAAGGGTATTCAGTCTACTGATATATGGTTGTATCAGTGTATATATAAAAATCAGGCTCTATTCGAAATATTATAATATTAAGCAATTTACATATAACAGCACAACCAATAACTTAAATACGAGTGTCCAATGGTCACAAAATCATTACAGAAGGGCATCAACGAGGAACCATCATTGATGATTTTGTTTCTCTGACCATCTTCACTGTACTGCATTTGGTATCGTCGTATTGTCTATGGTATTGAATTGTCTAGAAAGTCATGATGAAGATATTTTGGGGGGCTTAAAATCTTACCGAACGCAATATATTTATTCTATAAATTTTTCACGGTGGAATTTTATAAAAGTAGTTTTTTTTACATTCCCACTTTATCAGTGGTGTCGGTGCACTCTGGTTTAGATATACTTGCATGTGACTCAGTTATATTACAGATCATTAGCGGTAATGGTTAAACTATTTAACACATTGATGGTAATGATAAAACTGTGATAGCAAAACATGTATTGCTTTATTTAATAAATTCCATAGCACTTGAATGGAATACACAACCGGTCTATTACTATATTCACCTATTCACATAAAAGTATTTTTAATTAAAGTCATTTTTAATGGCCGTTCTTCGTCATATTGTTATTTTTAATCCATCAGGTTTTTTTTACTAGCTTGCGGATTCCACATAAATGTATTAAACAATCAAAGTTCATGTTCTTCATCTGATAATCCTGTCCATAGTCTCAAACTATACAAATAAAATCATGTGATATTATATTTGACAAAATTAGATCTATTTTCAGATATTTAAATTTCTCTACTTCATCTATTTTTGCATTATAAACTTATAGATGGAATATCGTTGGCAAACATAATTATCTTCGTCTCTTCAAAGGACAAAAAAAAGTTATTAATGATCTTGTGAGTGTGTTTTATAAATGTAAATGTTTAATTGTATTCAGACGATATAGAATTGTACTGTCCTTTATCTGATTTGGAGTAATTAGCATAATTTGTACTTTAATCGGTAGCGACTAGCATTGAATATTTTAAAATGTGTTTTTTTCTAGCTTTTTACAGAAAATGTTGTTCGATAATAGCGAAGTATTTTATAAATGATTGTCCTTTAACGCGAAAACATTTTGCCAAAACTGAAAATTTAGAATTTTACTTTTTTGTTTGCACTTGGAATTGTTGTGGATACTTACGACGTTGATTCTCTGCCGGAAACAACTTGCAGATATTGATTTCGGCCATTAGAAAATACTGATTTTAATAGTTAAGATAAAGAACGCTATGTCGCACCGAAAAAATTTGATGACAAAGAATTGGAAGCATTAATCGACGAAGATCCTTTATTAGATACAAAATAAACTTGCTGAAACGTTAGAAGTTGATCGCACAATAGTTGTCAAACGGTGTTAGAAAGCATTAGGAATGATTTCAAAGTAAGAAAATTGTCGTACGAATTGAAGTCAATAGACATCGAACAGAATTTTTTCACGTGTGAACATCTAACTGCAGAAAAGGCACGGCATATCGAAACTGGTGACTGAAAAGTGGATAATTTGTTGTAGTAGTCGTTAATGATGGAAAATTACATTGTCCAGTTGTTTTGTATATGAATTAATGATAAGTTTTTTTGGATTTTCATGGAAACTGTACGATCTTTCCAGGAAAATAAAGTATATTTGAATTCAGTACAGTTTTCTGAATAAGATAATAAAAAATTGTTGGAAAATTCTGGGAAATGTAAGAAAATTCAACTCCTATATTTGATAAAATACAGTAAAACTTTGTATGGGCGACTTGCATAACTTTCGAAGCTTCCCATATATACAAAATTTCAGGTCTGTATCACTTCCGGTTTAGGAGATGTAGGAAATTTGGAGCCCATTTTCCTAATAAAAAAAATTTCACCTTAGCGCATTTTCATGATTGAATCTAAATGAAGACCAGATAGATGCACCATGTTTGTACCGCAATTTTTCAAATTCGAAAAAAATTGACCGAGTTAGAGCAAATATTCCGATTTTTTAAAAATGATGCAGAGTCAACTTTCGCAGCCTGTATCTTGGAAACGATATAACATAGAATTTTAGTTTGCACGTCAGAAGTGAGGTAATATGGTCGAGATAAATTCATTTTATGGAAATTGAAAAAGTTGTTTGGGAAAACGGGAAAACTGTCATTTGAAATATGCAAAAAATTGTATGATTTTCAAATTGGTAAAGCTTAAGAAAATTTTAACAAAATTAATTTTTTTATATTTTTACAATATACAATGAAGCCTTGTCTATTCAGTATCGTACAGAAAATTTTGGTTAATTTAGTTTTTTTATTTTTAAATTAGCACTTAAAATAACCCTAAAAATCACTTTTAATATTTTCCACATTTATTACAGTAAAACTACAAAAGTTAGTCAATTTCTAAAAATAGTCTGAGAAATACCTCAATCTGTACTATGGGTGAGTTATCTTCTTAGATGATATATCCTCAATTTTCACGAAGTTACAGGCATTTCAAAGTATGAAAACTAATCAGTTTCAAACGCGAATATCTCGACTCCGTAAAATAAATCCGTAAAACTAAGGAAGTTATCCCAGTAATTAATTAAGCACTACATGTGTGCAAAATTTCATTCCGATCGGAGCAAGTTTTATTTTTGGATCCAAGGGTTACCCCTTTGATGATTTTAGATGACAAAAAAAAAAAAACAAAAACAATTTTTCTTTTCTCAGCAGCGCAGATTTTCCGTTTCTAATGTGGCTTGTGCTGCGTGTGGGTATGTACGTACTAAAGAAAGGTATACAAGGGAGAAACATACTTATTTACTTTACTGTGACGACACGTAAACAAATACCTAAAAACAGCACCAGCAGTGTTTGAACCTATAGAATACCAATCAATAGGCAGTCGCTCTACCAATATAGCCACGATAGCTTATTAATTCAACGCATTAAAAATTATATACATGTTTTAACGAAAGGACACACTAAATAAAGAAGCCCTTCTACAGGCAATGTACAAGAAATAGATTATTTTTGTATCTATTCAGGGACATCTGGACCAGCACTTTGGATGATTTGAGGGGAAACGTCGATAAATTTAAATACATTTTTTTTTTTGATATATTTTTTATTTGTTTAATTATTCCGTATATGTAAATTACATTTTTTGGTCTTCAGTTTTCTTATAATTTTTCATTTGTTTTTCATTTTCCATTTCAGTTTTGTGCTTCAAAATTCCTTACCTTTCAGTGTAAACGATGTGTTTGAACTTTGATTGTAATTTTTGTTTGGCATTGGTTTCATTGGGTTTCGGTTGTTTGAGTACTAACTACTCATTGTTTAGTTACGTTCTAGACGAACCATTGATGTCATCAAATCATAGCGAATTTATGTAATTCAACAAATGAAAATAATTCATTAGATATAATTGAAACTAAGAAAACATAGACGCTAATTTTAAATAGAAAACACTTTAGTTTTTTTTAAATAACACCAAAGACGATTCTTGTACAAATCGTTCATAACAAATCTTATGGAACTGTAATTAATTGATAATATACCGTTATCTATACATTAGAGCAAGTAATTGTGGTACACTATATTGACCTACTGATCGCGTACCACCGATGATCACAGTATATGTTAGTTTTTTTTAATGACGTGTCATCATAGTCCAACATATTGGTATTAGTTTCTTGTTTGTAGACTTAGTGTGTAAACATCTCATCAACAAACTACGTTCTACACTACTCTACCGAACTATTAAAATCAATAGCCAACTGAATGTCAATCACAGTATATTGAAAAAACTAGTACCCTGACGATTCCATTTCAGCACATATCTCGCAATTTACCGGACGCCGTAATATATGGCTGATCAAATTCCATTTCAAGATTCGACAATATTTACAAATCCTCCTTGTTAATATGTGTCGAAGGCATCTGTTGACGTATGTGATATTTGTCACTTTCCAAGTATCGTACTCATACATTAGTAAGTAAGTTATCCTCCTTCTTAAGCCAAGTGTCCACTATAGAGCATTTTCTGTAAAGTGTAGTGCGTAAAATGTAGAGATTCTACCTACAGTGTGTACACTTTAGAGCGTCTCTACCACTCTCCCGTACTCTATAGAGCTGTTGAAAAGCAATTTTTAGTACAGCTCTACCATGCTCTTTTCAGACTGTGTACACTGAAGCGTAATTTTTCTTTACTGTAGAGACGTATGGAAA
>JANSTX010055459.1:0-10161 GCA_027564355.1 Penthetria funebris
ATATACCTCTTTTATTTTGTTACTATGTTATTATAGGCATTATCAGTCAACGTCGTGTCTCATTTGTATATTATATTTTAGGTAGTCATACCTGATAGTATTTATACTCGTATATAGTAAAATGTAACATGTATTTTGATTTTGATAAATTTTATTAAAAAAGTAAAAATAAACAACCACCTACTGTGCTCGGAATAATTTGTTAAATTATACTTATACAAAAAACACCATGTACAATTTGTTAATTAAAATATGCTATAGACCTTAACATGTATTTTATGTTTATTATTCCGGACTTTTGATCGATAGTATTTGCATCATGTTCATCTAATATACCTATTATAATGACATTAGTACTAATTTATTGAATTTTATCAATTTTTTATAAATTAATTGATTCATTCCACTTTACAATCGACTTTCGAATTTTAATCACCATCATCTTAACACCATTACGCCTACGTACATAGGCACACAGGACTATGTTAATTTTCCGTTTCATTAACTGTAATATGACATCAAATGTCAATCGAAAAACTGCACTAATATTGATTAAGCATTTGAGACATTATAATGTTATTCCACAAACGGTTACATTTCCTAAAAATATTGTAGATATTATTAAACTTAAAAATAACTTTGTCAAATTAAATATTTTTTAAAAAAACAAATTATTAACATAGTAGCAGTAGCGTAGCGAATTGTTCTGGAATGTGTCAATTTTATTATGTGGTTCGCTATCTATTGAGGTGTCTATCTTGTGTACTATATCAGTATTTAGTCAAATCATTTTGAGCAACTGATGACCATTTTGCGATCGCTCAAATTTTTTATCATCTTATCGTAATGACAACTTCTAAAAGTGATCTTGATGTTAGTATATGCCACTCCATTCAATTCCAATTAAATGTTATTGTAAGTTAAATATTCTGAATGGATTCGGTATAGAAATGTTAAAAATTATATATATCAATATTTTAATTGTTCCTTTTTTTATTGTGAATAGAAAGTTGAATAAACCCTTCGCTTAAGCGTTGTATGATCATATGCGAAAACCTATTGTATTTTATTTCGGGATATTTTTGTGCCGAAAAAATTCTGTATTCTTCGCCTATCTCTTCGCTTTCACCTCTCCTCGCTTCCCCTTTTTTCTTTGTTTATGCATTTTTCTTCGCTTTCGACTTTTTATTCGCTTCCGCCTTTCCCTTTGCTTTCGCCTTTCCCTTTGCTTTCGCCTTTCCCTTCGCTTTCGCGTTTCCATTCGCTTCCGCTTTTCTCTTCACTTCCACATTAGTTATAACGGGCGAGAAATCTACAACATAACAATTTTGTTTTCTTTGAATTGAATCAATTTGTTAACATTAACTGATTTATAAATATAGGCACACTATATTATCTGAATTGATAGCAATAAAAATTTTGCTCGGTTCTAAATAGAAGTCCAAACGCATAACAAAAGTTCATATTTAAGCTCAATTTAAATTAATATTAGTAATGCTTACATATATTTAACTAAAATAGTGCAAAATTTGTTTAATTTATATTGTCTTTCTTTAAAGTAATGCTGTTGACGTTTTCTACTGAAATTAAGAAAATGGAAATATATATTGTGTCATATTGGATCGAATTCGGGTTCAGTTATCTCTAATTATCAACATTTCATGATGGCATTCAAAGCAATCTTAAGTTATCGTGCAAACGGACAGATGGACGACCAGAGGGACGGGCATGTAAAATTCCTTATTGGAACTAGGTTTTTATACACTGAAATGAAATTCATATTAAATAATTAATGAGGTAAATATCATGCAATGCAATACGATCAAATCTAGCAAAAAGTTTATACAGCATCATTTACTCGATACACGATACGATTTACTACACTAAGTAGTATACTTTCGGTTAAATTGACTAAATCATACCAAAAATCGTATCGTGTGTGAGGTCTATTAGGTATGTCCGATATGTGCAATTCGCCACAAAAATGTACAATTTATGACTATACACAATGAAGTTGACGAAAATTCTCTTAAATCGGTTTAATAGGACCTCAATTATTTACAATATTTATATTTTGTTCAAAATGTGTTGTTGTATAGTAGATAAACTGTCGCCGCAATAACTGTGACCCCATATATGTGCATATGTGCTGATTCTCTAACATTATTCTGATCCAAATAACATTTTGTAAATGTTTTCACTACGTCATGTTATAAAAAATTGCATTCTATTAAAATATTGATTATTCTCAAATAAAAGAAATCAATCGATTTTTTTTTCAATTCCAATATCATAAACAAAACCCTATATATACTACCAACTTACCTATATTTTTTTTAAAAGAATGTATTCTATGAAATATCTATGTAATATTAAATTCCTCTTATCTGATTCCATAGCAAGTAACATATAGGTTAAAGGGTATGGAAGCAACAAATCAAATCTACAAAAAAAAAGGGAAAAAAATGGAATAATGAAATAATCGCAAAACCCTTAAAGGTTACACCGATGTATTTTATAGTGTACACTTATGTTAAACGTATTTTAAATGGTATAAAATGAACTAAACAAAAAACAATGATTTTTGTACAGTAAATTCAATCACACAGGAATGATGAATGTGAATGTGAATGTGAATTGTTGTTTTTATACCATCAGAGAAAAGAAAATAAAGTAATAAACTAAAAATAAACATAACAATTTAAATATAAAAACAGAAGAAAAATAATAAAAAAAGAAAAATCTTAAGCATCCATCAAATGTGTCTCGTCTGGTGGTGAAATGGACGATTGGATGAAAAACAAAAAGGCGTGGTTGATTATCGTGATATTTACGTTATTTCTTTTGAAAAATTCTAAAGGTATAAAATTGCTATATTTGTAGCATCACAATTATGCTATCATATGTTCTATATATCATGTTACCATTTATATCAATTTTATGCTAAACGAGTATGTATATAGAACAATATACTAATTCATACCAATAAATGTGAACTACAGTCAGCAACAGTAGCAGTAGCAATATAGGAACAACATGAACATCACCATAATATGCTCAGTTGTATATCTTACCATTAAGTAGCAAAATGCTATACAAAATATTCAATAATATGTGCATTTACAAAATATGTTTCATGTTATTCTAAACCTTATATTGGTTACATACATATATATATATATATATATACTGCTCTCATAGAATGAAGATGCATTATTGTAAATTATGTATTATTATAATTGTGACCCGCCTTTTACACTCTCAATATAGAGAGATGTAAGGGGTGAATAATACACACAGAAAAATATTGGAAAAAAAGTAGGAAAACCTTATTTATGATGGAAATTGAAGCAAAAAAGAAAAGTTGGAAATGCCCGAGATAAAAAAAAAGACAAATAAAGGAAAATTTGACACTAATAAATGTGTACACACACATAGAGTGCGCCTACACTCATGAATGCATGGCATAGTGTCCACAGGAGTATGTGTAGAAGATACATGCATAAGGGCATCATCATAAGCATCTCCATCTCTATGCAGCTTTTTATACCAAGAAGAAAAAATAAAAAAAAATAAAGAACTCTGCAACCAAAATGAAAAACAACAAATATGTTCATGTAGTACTAGTACTATATATAGTATTTATGTTGAGGGGGGGGGGGGGGGTACAACACCATATTATGTTCCATTTAATGCCGTACATGAGTTCAGAAGCGAAAATTTGTTTAACATAGAAAATAATACACTAAACTCTGTTAGTGTACTAACTATACATATGAAAATATACAAAAGGAAAATTTACAATTTTTCTATATAAATACTCGTATAGATCATCTAGTTTTAGTTGGATACTACTTGTATTTTTGATAACCATATATCCATTCTATGTATACATACTTGAGTAGGCACTTTAAAGAAGAAAAACAAATTAAATAAATTTATGAAGGTTTGCCAGATATAATAGTCCTTATATTTATAGGTATGTACATTGAATGTGTATATAATGCCAAACATCGATACACTTATATAGTATTATGGTCGCCATTATCATTATCATTATGATCTTAGCATAAAGAATAAAATGAATTCAAAGAATCATGACGTTGACGTACATGACACTTAATTAAGATAGAGACTATTTAATAGTTTGAAATGGCATTTAGATGTTCACTTATTTTAATGATTTGTAAATTATACTCGTATATAAATGAGATCGTATTATAAATGAGAAGAATCGTGTTTATGTTTATTGTACCGACGGTAAATTTTTGTGTGATGCATAGATTGAAAATTTTTGTATATTTAATATCTTAATATTTTACTTAAAATTATCACTATACTACTCATGAGAGCAATCAACATTTCTCACCTTAAAATTTCACCTGGTACAATGTAGCCTCTTAAGTGACTTCTACTTACCCTATTATTTTCGATTTTCTATCACCCTGTCAATTTCATCCAGTAAAACATACATATTTTGTTATTTCATCGACACCAAAAGTTGACTCTGTGTAATATCGCGATCGTGTCCATAAGCCGCTAAAGGTTCATGCTAATTTATAATGTAATCAAATGCAAAAATGCTGAAAACAATGCAAAATAAATAAATACTCATCTTCAAAGTATGAAGTAAGCAATGTTCAACCGAAATTCGTCTATATGTACCAAAAAAGATATAAAATGTCGGACAAATAGAAGGTTAAATGATGTACTATGTATGGACGTTGAAAATTGAAGATAAAAGTAAAAGATAAATAGAATGAGTAAGGACAGGAACGTAATTTTTTGAAAGGGTACAACTATGACCAATAAGAAGAGATATGTGATAAATACATCGAAAATAATATTCAAATGATAATTTATGGATTAAAAATGAAATAAATAAAAAATAACAGTAAAAATTGAAGTGGTTTGTTATACATCCATAGAAAGTTCTGATGGTATAAAATAACCTAACAAGAAATGAATTTGCACGATTGGTGTATACATAGTTAGGTTCTATTCATTATTACGTATTGTCAATCTATGCTGAGCATAATTCGGTTTAGAAGCACTTTCCGGTCAGATTTATTTATTAGATGCTTTATTAGAATATCGGATTTCAATATGGTTGTGTTTGACTCCTCTTGATGATATATTTATTCAATTATGGAAATGAGACAGGTTACCAAAGAAAATTTTCTGATATAACACTGGATTAATCTTCAATTGTTTCTGCGTCAAATTTGCAAATATTGTTATGAGCACTAATTGACTGACATTTTTGTGTCTTTAACGTAATTAATTGTAGCGATTGTTCGGTCGTAGCGATCAGTTCTGTGTGTTGTAGGAAAGGGGGTATTTCTTTGTTCTGCGATGAGAAAAATTGTAGATTTGTCAATAACGAATAGCAATTTTTAATATTAAAAACTGACAAGTGCCACCTCCTCACTGTCCAGTACTCCATATTTTCCCTATTAATTTATTTTAATGACTAATTTAATTCTTAATTAATTTGAAAGTATATTTTGTGAATATATTTTGTTATAAACAACTTTAAAATAATCAATTGTAAATATTAATATGTACAAATATTGTATGAATATTTGATATTCTCTACATTGCTGTAAGATTCATATTTCAGTCTAGAACTTATTGTTTTCTGCCATTATATATTGATTGTATGGCTCCATCAACCATGGCCTATATAATTTTCTAAATCGTATTCCAAACAAAGTCTATCGGTTTATAGTTAATGTTCAAATTACTATAGCAGCATATAATCTAATTAGCATAGGTGTAACGTAGATACCATATCAATTGTTGTATTGTAATTTCTTGAATTACGCCTTATATTAGAGTATTTTAGTCTGTAATAGCTGATATAATTTATACAAATAGTGTCGAGTTGCTAAATTACATCATACTTTAAGGATATTTAATTCTATATACATATAAATATATATGTATGTACTGAATTTATAAATAACAAGCATAGCAACCCTCAGTTACACTAAATATTACGAGTACATTTTTGCGTTGAAACTATTATTGTTCAGAATGTATAAAAAATTTATATTAGGAAGCGCAAACTCCATTGTAAATATATAACCTATACCACATACCTATTTGAAATAAACAACCCCATTTTTACAGTATACCACAAAGCATAACCCCACAAACGTTTTTATGCCGCAAGGGTTTTAAAGATTCCGTTGTTTTTTTCTTATGATTTACTCGTCAAATTTGTTTCAATTGAAATGTCATAATTATCGCATTTTTCTTGTTATTATGTGATTAATATTATAATTAGAAGATTCGCGTATTTTGTAAATTAGATCAATGTGTATTTGAACAACCCTTATAAAATTGTGTACTAATTAATATACTTATGTGTAAATCTAACATAAATTATTTAATATTTAAATAATATGATGTAACGGTTAAAATAGTTTTAAAAACAGTAAAATGGGTTGCGTTCATCGGTTGAAGTTTACGTTAACACTATGTTTTTAATAAAATAAAATATCAACATTTTATGATGTTTTAATTATTTTCACTATTTTTGTTCTGTAATTTAAATTCATAATACTTGGTGTGTGTGTGTGTGCGTGTGTGTGTTAATTAATAATTCTATAATTTCTATAATTTCCATAATTTCCATAATTTGCCTAAATTGTGCTAATGGCAGTATAATCATCTAACGCATATTAAAATAAATAAAAACAATATAAAAAATGATACAAAATTAACATCACCATACTGTACATGTTCACACTACTAAACTAACTTCAATATCATAGAAACATTTGTTACTGTTTCTGTTTTGTTGGTTAACTTTTGAATACATTCATTATGGTTTATAAGTGTTATACTATACTAAATTGTTATACAATTGTTAATGGCTATTGGTGTATTACTTCTCTAAGTTGAACAAATTATAGGTTTATGGTACTTGCTTTACTATTTCGCTAGAATTTGATAATATAAATGTGTTCATTTATTCACAAATAAAACATCAAAAAATATTTTCTGATAAATCAAATTCTTTTCTCCACCTCTTATTGATAAAAATGAACTTCTACATTTAATACTTTTTCCATTCAATTATATATCTATTTCATTCTAATACAATACACACAACATGTAACTTTTTTATATTGCACTGTAGTAGTAATATACATTTGTATTATTGCTGTACAAGTATTAATATTTTATTGTTCATGTATTTGAATTGATTTTAAATTTGTAGTTGTCAAAATTATTTTTGGTTCCCCTTAAATTGAATACACACACCAAAAATTGGTCTTACATAGCTGGGTGTGTATATCGGCTATGTATGGATGTAAAAGGACAATTGAATTATATGTATTGATGATTTGTAGTATATATTTATAGGTTTGGAAAACCGCAAAAATTTTCCGTAGGATTTGTTTTTTTTTTTTTTTTTTTTTGTTCTTTTCGGTTTTATTTTTAACGTTTACATAAAATTATTTAAATAAAAAGAGGCAGAACCCAACGACAGAGATGGATAATGTTGTAAAACACGCAAGTAAAGTAGTAGTAATAAGTGATGATACAGAAAATTTGTTGTTTCGGGTTAATAATGGTTGAAAAGTTGAAGCGGGTTAAAACCGGTACAAGTAGAATTTTCTATTTTTTTTTTTGGTTTTTCTGTGGAAAAAAATTTTCTTATTGGAAAATGATTTCTAATTTGGAATAATGAACACCATAAACGTTTCATTATATACAAATGAAAAACCTAAATTTTTTTAATCGTTTATTTATTTTATAGTGTGATTGTGTACAGTTAAAAAAAGAAAAATTGAAATGGAAATGCCAGTAAAAATTAAATGTGAAATTAAAAATGAATTTAAATTTTTTAATAATTGCACATTATTTATAAAAAATGAGTGTTAGACATCATTAAGGAAAAATAGTTAGTTCGAATTTGATTAATGCTAGGTTTTCAAACAATAATTAATGAATAATACACCGTTATATACACGTATGAATATGCGAACATAAAATTTAAAATCTTTCGCCGAAAAGTTACGGTTATTAATGCAAAATTTTCGAATTGAATTCACTAGATATTCTGTTTAAATTTCTAATTTGGCTGTTAAAATCATTATATTATATTTTTTTAGTGATTTGTTGATAAAAGTACTAGAACAGTTCGTTATTACTAACACACAGTATGCCATAAAAGTAAAAGTATTAGATTATGTTATTATGTTTTTTAAAATAATAGTTTCTTTTTAAAATATTTAACTTTTTAAAAAAGGTTTCAATTTGTAGTTTAGGTCACGATTTAATAAATAAAAAATATATCCGTCAATTGTCTGTGTACATGGTGCGTATACACGATGTCGATTTTAAATCTTTCATCGAAACCTTTATAAATGCTGCATTCCTATCCGCAGCTATACAAACATTACAACTGAAATCATATTATGCATCTTGTAGTTATATCAGTTTTTGATTCTCAATCAGTTTCTGATTCTCAATCAGTTTATGATTCTCAATCAATTTCTGATTCTCAATCAGTTTCTGATTCTCAATCAGTTTATGATTCTCAATCAGTTTATGATTCTCAATCAATTTCTGATTCTCAATCAGTTTCTGATTCTCAATCAGTTTCTGATACTCAATCAGTTTCTGATTCTCAATCAGTTTCTGATTCTCAATCAATCCGTTTCTGATTCCTATATGGTATGATTGTCTTCCTCAAACGATACATATTATTGTGATCTGTGATCTGACATTATATTTGTTATTAATTTGGATTTTTATTTATAAAATCCTTGAAACGAACTAATTTTTTAAACAGTAATAGCATTTTAATTTAAAATGACTCATTTTACTTATGTCATATACTGTTGTGTCTACTGGTGATGTTATTTATGTGGAAAAAAGCAAATAATGCATTTTTGTTGAATGTAATCGAAATTTATATTTTTTTTATACTTCAAATACATAAATTATATTTAGTTACTAAATAACATGGAAATATTTTTTTTTAAATTCTAATAATCTTATGGTTTGAAAATAGATTTTCATTGGTTCTTAAGAAAATGTTCGTTATTAAAAAAATAAAATAAATAACGATAAGAAGATGTCATACATATTTTCTACAAAAAATGAAAATGATCCAACAATAATTTTCATTGATAGATTTTTTTTTGCATATTATTATATATGTAATCTTTTGAATTAAACTTTTATTCATATCTTTATATTTGATTTGATTACATGTTTTGGTAATTTATTTTTTTGCAAACATTAACATTCTACTGTAATTGATATTTGGCAATATTTTCGCAATACATTAAACCATTCATGATCATGCCGACAGTTATACCGTAGTACCTTCACTTCAATTAATCCACTACCACAGGGAAAAGACTCCTTATAATGATGGTTCTTACCACATTGTTTTTGGATGATCGGGTTTTCCATTACCCTGGGAATTCTAATCAAGTGAGTATTTTGTAGTATCACCGACCACGTTCAGTGTATATGGCTAAATTAATTCAACTTTCTTCGGTTGACAATTCTGTTTATCGATTTCAGTCACACAGTCCAATTACTCGAATCTTTAAATGGATCTGTTTCTCGCAACACTAATACTCATCTGTTCCGATTTCAAGCATCTATGGATACTATGAAATTCATATGGTTGATGCTGTGACCAATTAATTTGTCTGTCTATAGGTACAACAGTTTATTCTATGAGAAAATGTAAGCTACAGAATTGTTTAATGTAATTCATTTGTAAATAAATTAACTGTAACTTACTTTAAAACGTATTAAATCAAAATTGATATGAATTGATAAATTTATCTAACTGCTTTACGTAATACTCTTATAAATGATATCAAGTATAAGAAATTTAATATCTTTTAATTAATCCATGTATCTTAACGCACCTCAATATCAACATTTTGTAGGCAATCCGCAATTATGGCTTTTTCTTGTAAGAACTTTATATATTTATATTTATGTACATGGAAAGAAGTGTTGTCTATACCGGGTATTTGAATATGTATATTTATGTATGTAACTAGTATTTTACACCTATATAATTCATTCATCGTATGTGTAATCCAATTCACTTTCAATTTAAATCTTCAACATTAATTTATATGCTCAACATAAGCATATACAAAATTTACATAC
>JANSTX010055460.1:0-10158 GCA_027564355.1 Penthetria funebris
ATAACGTCAGCAAACCTAAAAATTCAACTAAAGCATCTATGAGTGACATCCGCAATTACTTAGTTCCCAACCCAATAATAGTTCTCATCAGTACATATTGTGAATATGCGTATATCGAAAGCGACGAAAACATGTTGGATTTGTGACATAACGGTATTCGTTACTTTCCACGCCTCGAAGTTATACAATAGTTCGTTGGCGAAACACGATCATTTTGGACTGTCATCCACAGCCAGTTGCTGATATTCAAATGTTTAACAACAGTTATCAGTTTAACCGTCAATGACTGATGGTTCTGAATGTTGAACTGCTAAAAGGGCCATTTGCATAAATTACATACAATCGAAATGGGAATCTTGAGATGATGATGCGGATTTACGAAGGTTAGAATTCAAATCAACTACATATTATTAGATTAAGGTATGAGTCACGTAATGCGTAGAAACCGGAAATGTTTTGAACAAATTAACCATATACAGCACAGTAGCTTCGGGAACATAGATTGAAAATCAGGAAAGCCGATCCTAAATAAGGAATACGACAACCTAGAAGAAGAAGATGAAAAATACTACGCATAGACACTTTGCAATTAATCAATCCCACTACTCTGATTTCCAGAAAACAAAACTTTCATCGAAACTCACTAAAGCAATATTTGAGTTACCTGTGTCAGTTTCGAAGGTTCAAGCATTGTTCTAACCTTCGAGATTTCAAATCGTGTCGTTTTCGTAAGCCAAAAGTCATCATTGTGTTCCCATCAGATTCTGGGACATTTGTTAAAGGTTCTCGCATGTGGTTAGTATTAAATTACATTTCCGTTTAAAGCACAAATCTTAAGGTTGTACTTCACTAGTCGCTGCAGTTGCTACCGGATAGCCGTTTCTCTGAATAATACTGTCTAAAATAATTATAATAAATTAAAATAAATATTAAATTACTTATAGAACTTTTTTTTTTGTTTTTCCCAACCGATAATCAGCTTTGATGTTACTACTATAGAGCAGAGAATGTCTACAGTAGATATAAACATTTGTACAGATACTGACGATGATGAGGCAGATTTTTCGACTAGATCTAGTTCTAGATTAAGAAGTCGACGAGACGATGGAAATTATCATAAAATAAAATATACAGCCATAAGTAAAAGAACAAAACAATTTCAAAAGAAATTTACCAATGAAAAACAAATAATAAACTTTTATTTAAATAAAAAATCGAATGCTGTAAAACCAACAAATTTAGAAACAATTATCGAAGAATCGGAAACAATAGATCATGTGAATTTTATTGGAACTAGAAAATTTAAACGTAGTTTAGAATGTAAAAACGGTTATAATACTACGGTATCAATTACAACCAAAAGAAAGAAACGTATTAAGAATATTTTTGGCAAAAATTCAAAATTTAAAAAGATTTCAATGGACTCATTTATGGAAAAATTGAAGGAAATGAACAGCGACGTATCGGATTTTGATGAAAATGAAAAACTAGAAAGTAGTACTCAAAAGTAAATAATGAGAACATTAGATAAAATAATAAAGACTGAATGTTAAGAAAAAATAAATGAAATGAAAAGTGTATTATTTTTAATTAATAAACATTTTTGTTTATATCTTTTATATTGTTTTGTATGTTGATTATCATATGTTATCTTTCCTTGCCAACTTCAACAGATGTAAACTTCTACATGAAAATCTTTCAGGCTATGTATTTAGAAAATATCTGTTATGAGTCAATCCCATCTATTAACACGTTGCTGAACGTTAAATTGTCATTACTCTATCTTAGGAATAGGGACTATAGTAAAAAGTTGTATATTAGCGACAACACATCTTTTTGATCCATCATCATGAGTAAAGCATGGTGGTTTAACTATTTAACTGCAAAATTGGAAAAGTACAAAAAAGTGCAAATATTTTGTTGCGAAGCATACACCCTATATTAGACCAACATGACATACACTGTGGTCGAGGGTTTAAGAAATGTCTGTTATGGGGTAATTCCATGTATTGACTGGGTGCGAACTTTACAATAAACTATATTCGAAATAGTGTATATATTATATTATAAATTTTGTATTAGACATAACAGCTATCAAGATACTGACCAATAATCACTGATTACTTTTTTTTACTACAGTAAAATTGAAAAGCTAGAATATCATACACTGCATGGTCGCATTTTCAACGGTACGTCGAAAAGCTAAATATTGGTTGTGCAATTTTAAGATGTTGGCCTGTCCACAACATTAATATAAAGTAGAAAATTTATGGTTTCATTTGATTATTTGATTACATTAGAAATAACGGTAAAAATAGTAACTGAATTAATTTAATAAAAAAGGGTCGTAAATAATTCAATTCATCATCACCATCACCATCATTTCGACATCTGTTGCATACGTACGAGAAGAGGCCGTCAACAAACAGTCGACATTGTCTACGATCATCCCAAATACTGTCCGAGGAATTTATATTCGGTATTTCTGGTATCAAATTCAGCATCATTATCAATTAACAAAAAAAAAAACAGTTGATCTAGTTATATTAAAGATGCCATCTATGTACCAATCTTTATTAATTTCACATTTGTCTTGAATGTAGTTCAGGAAACACATCTTTAGAAAGATGATTCCGCAGACCAGACGTATGAGATGTAAATGTATCCCGAAATTTAATTGTGACCGTATATATTTTTATATATAAAGGCAATTTCTTTCCGAACTGAAATATTGCTTGCAACTACACAACAAACCATGTCTTCCTGCCACATTTTTTGCCAAGCCCAACTAATTGGAATGGCTAATCTTATACCAAGCTCTTAATACATTACTCTATTTGAAGTAAATATAGGATGTGCAACCTCAAGCTGTTAGACGATTAACATTAATATCAAAGAGAAATTTCGATTTTTACAATACGTGTGTGAAAATATGGTGTCATTAAACAAAAGCTATTGTTTGCAGTCAGCATCCCAAATACTTGTCGAGCATGAGAATTATCTGCAAATTATTAAAATAATGGTTCGGAAATTCCAGATTTGTCTGGATATGTTTTGTGGGTGTGTAAGATATAAATGTCGAATATTTACCCTTTGACCCCTCAGGATCCACTAATCACTCTACTCAAGGATTCTAATTCTAATTTTAATTTTTTCCATAATTTATGAAGTGAGATAATACATAATACCAGCCGTTAGTGAATGTGAAATTAGTGAACGGAATTGCTTATAACAATGAATTTTAATATGTTTGTTAAGTTTGATAGTTTAATAGCAATAATAATTGGCCCCACTGCTCGATCCGTGTAGCTTTCGTCTAATATTTTTGAAGTGATATAAATTTATTGATTATTTAAATAAGATATATATTTCAGGGTATTAGAATTAGTTATTATTCCGTATATGACCGATATGGCTGGCACGTGTTATCGACTTAGACTTATTTCTTGATTATGATGATACGATAATACGTAATTTTATTTAAAAGAACTAAGAGGGTAGTTTTACCCGAAATAACGAATTTTCCCAACAAAAAAAAAACGAATATAATCAAATATCATTCAAGATCTTTCGAATAAAAGGAACGAGTACTTTTAGTTTAAATACATTGTTCTCGACCTGTAGTAAAAATGTATAAAACGAATTGAACAATGATTGAAAGTAAAAATCAGTTAAATATCATTTAAATTTAAAGGTATATATACTCTCTTCCTGTATATTGTCATTTAAATATTTTATTAAATATTATATTCGTATGTATTTAATATCCTCTATCTTCTTACGATAAGTTCCATAATATGTTAAAGGGTTTTTTTTTAAATATAAAGTAATGAATTAAAAAGGGTTGACCTACTAAAATTTTCACTAGCATTGATATGTACTTCCTGCCTGTTAAATGAGCAAACGAATAAGAAGAAAATGTTAAAATATATCATATACAATAATTTATTATAAGTTTCTCACCACCATTAAATTATTTACATTTATAATCAATAAATACATTGGAATAATCTTATACAAAAGGCTTGCATACGTTGATTGGAATATTTAGAATATTTAGAATATTTAGAAGAATATGACTTACTATACTACGACTATACTTTTTATATTCTCTACTAAGACAAATACTGAAAAGACGCAACCGTGATGAAGCAATAATATCAGAGTTGACAACAGATGGACGTATTAAAGAAGATTAATTTCAAATGATTAGCATTCTGTGTGAATATCACATGCAGTTCCATTTAATTTAAATATAGCAATCTCAGCTTCCGCTACTAATGTATTAAAATGTATGCAATTACTTTACCATTGCTAACATTAATGTGAGAAAAATTAGGAATTGCTGCACATTATTTGAAAAAACAGTACATATTACACTGAATATTGTTTGGTCGTCTCAGTACATCCGATTCAATTCAATTCAATACAAACTCGATATTCTTGAGTTCAGCGAGATTCGATGGAAGGAAAACGGAGAAAGGACCATATCCTCTGGTGAACACCTTTTGTTTTACTGAAAACCGACTCATATGGATCACAGTACTAAAGTCGATTTATTGCTAAGTGTCTATGCGAGGCGTAGTCTTGTCGACATGGAAGCCGATATCATATCGAATAATCACAGCAAGACTCAAGAGTAGCGTTAAATTTGTAACAATAGTTCAGATTTACGTAATTACAAAACAGGCATCATCTGTTGATTAGGAGACTTTTTATAATCAACTTTCACACTGTTTGGAGCGATTAACAGATCGGGTATTGCCATATGCATTGGTGACGCTAATGCAAATGTTGGTTCGAATAACAAGAACTGGGAGTATGTTATGCGTACACACGTACACATATTGGAGAACTTTTTGAGGAAATGTGCAGTAATCACAACCTTGTGATTGGTGGTACTATATTTGCGCTCAAAAGAATACATAAAGAAACTTTGATTTCACCGGACGGGCGTACCAGAAATCAAATAGATCACATAACAATTAAACAATTAGCAGAAGATTTAAAAATTCGCTGTTAGATGTTCGCAGCTATAGTACACGACAGGATCAGTTCAGTTTTGCAACCGAGTATTCGAAAGAAACAAGCAGGTGTCAGACCTGGTAGGTCTTGCACATACCATATCAATACATTACGGATTATTGTTGAGCAGTCGATTGAATGGCAAACGCCATTGTATATGTTATTTGTCGACTTTAAACAGACATATGATTATATTGATCGTTGTATAATGTGGACAATTGTAGAAAGTTATGGAACACCATCTAACCTAATGAATATATTCCGCGTTCTATATCGTGATTCACAATCTAGAGTTTTGCATCGTGGAAGGCTGGGTGATATTTTTGATGTACATTCGTGTGTAAAGCAGGTATGTATATACTGCCATCACTATTATCCCTGCTCGTCTTGGATTGGGTTATGACCAAAGTAAGTTTTGAACCGTATGGTTTTAGATGGGGTCTAACTGGTCGACTTGCAGATCTTGATTTCGCTGATGATATTTGTAATCGCAAACTGAATCGTATATTAGACTGAAATTGGAACGACTTGTGAAATACAGCTAACAAGTGGGTCTAAAAATCGAGGTTTCAAAGACGAAACTAATGAAAATCCATTGGAAAGTTTTTAACCATTCATGGTGGTCCAGATACAGATGTAGGGTTCCGTATACAAAAAGCTCGGCAAATGATTGATATGCTGAATGGCGGTCGCCACAAATTTCAAAAAATCTAAAGTTGTACATTTTTAAAACAAATTGTTTATCGGTACTATAAAATCGTGTCACAAATACAAGTTTTCGTCAATAGATGCCTCAGACGAATACTAAAAAATTTCCTGGCCAAATACAATATCAAATGAGAAGTTCTGGAAACTGTCAGATCTGGAAACGATGAACAAAATTGTCACCCAAAGAAATTGGAATTGAATCTGCCATACACTGTCGAAGACATGTCATTAAGAAGACTGACACCGGTGGATTAGGATGGAGTGAAATGAAGGGGCTAGCCAGAGATCGTGAAAAATGTCGTTTGTTCGTTGACTCCCTATGCTCCCGCGTGGCGTAAAGGTCGAGATGATGATGATAAACATTCTTTAGATTGAACTAGATATTTTTTTCTTAAACACTGTAGTATTAATTTGCTTGACAAATGGCAATAAATTTCTCTAATTCTTTATTTTAGCATCCAGTGGACAAAACTACAATTTACAAAGAACAATCAGCTATCAAAGGGGTTTCACACAAGAGTGTATTGCCATTTCTCTGTTTTATTTCTTTTCATAAATATCGTATTTGTACTTCTTCGATTCTTGATCGAACTATGTATTGTAATTGTGGCCAATTCAAAATCATTTTGTTAACATTTCACTGTTTTAATTCTTTTCATAAATATCGTATTTGTTCATCGAACTAGGTATTGTAATTGTGTCCAATTCAAAATCATGTTGTTAACATTTCACGTGTTACACGTGCTTAATCAGTGCCATTGACACAAATTGCTATTAATGGCAGTGATGTTAGTTCCTAAATAGGCGACCCAACATATCCTAGCACTTACTATTTGAAAACTATTTTAGAAACGACATTTCAAAAGATTGTAAATTTTATAAATAGTAATTAATAAAATATTTTTGAATTTGAATATTAATCGAGAATTATGAAGTATATAATGAATGACACAATATGTTTAAAGTTTTTAAGTTCATATTCTTTTTAAAGGTACACAGGTATTATCCTTATACAATCACATTCCACCCTTATAATAATAAATTTCACTTTACAATTTAAAGAGATATACCCATATAGTGAATTATATACCAGTGCGTATATATAATATAAATAAAACTGATCTTTGAATGAAATTTCATTCCATATCCTTGCGGAAGACTCAACCCTCTCGTATTTAGTATCGATAATTCAGAGGGGATATAAATAATAAATACCATATAAAAGCAGTGCTACAATTAAGAACTGTTCATTTTATTCGTAAATTTCCTTAAGTGCAAGTTGTTATAGTATAATAAATTCACTTGGTAATCAAATAAAGTGTTTGTGTATTTAAGTATATCGTTATATAAATATAATATTTAAATAGTAATGTCGGAAAATAAGAAAAATCGTAAGCCCTTGATGGAAAAGAAAAGAAGAGCAAGAATAAATGATTCATTGGAAACACTAAAGAATATTCTTCTTCAGACAAACACTTGTATGCCGTACACTTCGAAACCAACAAAATTAGAGAAAGCTGATATATTAGAAATGACGGTTATTTATTTAAATTTTTTACATAAACAATTTAAAACGAAGGGATTAACTCAAAATATTAAAATAACTAAAGATAAAAATCAATTTTACCTAATTAATAATAGTTTAGAGGATGACAAGGAGAATATTGTCCATAGAGGATCTATGAAAATAACTAATGCTGAAAATAACAAGAAAATTATAATAAATCGTAATGTGCAGCTTAGTTATGATTTTAAAGAGATACAAAATACATCATTGCATTGGAGACCCTGGTAAAAATATTATTAAAAATCGTTTTATAACATTAGTACATATCAATGTATGTTATATAAAAATTGTGATAGTTATTTCATATACAATAATAGTTTATAAATATTATTTAAAAAATTTCCTCGTAAACAAATATATACTAACAGTTATTAAAAATAAAATAATAATTATTATTATTGAATTTTCCTTTAGAGATTTCATTAATTTATCTACATAATTACCCACGACATACTACCCACGTTTTTCTTCAGCAAGCAATCATTTCAATTTATTCTGTCCCATAATAATTTTTAAATATTCGTCGAATTTCAAGACTGTAACGTGACGGTAATTATATTATAAGATGAGCCTAACACTACAGCATTCATAAGTGAGTAAATTATTTAAACTTAATGTCCAGTATTTTAATCAATTCTGGTATTCTCACTTATATCGACGTAATTAAACATTTATGAGTTAATCAACCTTTATATATCATATATTTTTTATTGGACTGTTATCGAAGTTGTGTATCGCGCTGCCAGTACATCGAAGCATATTTCAGCCAAACTAAATGTATATACAATATATTAAGATAAATAACACGTTACACATTTGCACATCTACCTATCTACCTATCGATTAACCGGGCTTAACATTTACATTTTGGTATCTCAAGCTTTCAGGACCGATCTTCGCTTCCAAATTATTATATTATATGTAGAAAGTTCATGTGAAACTTAATGAATAAATCCTATTTACATTCAATGTTTACATTTACAGTATATTAGAAACTAATAAGGTTTTTGAATGAAATTTAATTTTACCGGTGATTGGAAATGACAAATTAACATCGTAATGCTACTATATCTATGTATAAGATTTGAAGTTACTGTGTATAGTCTTTACTATCTGATAATATATGTTTTTAAAAGTGATGTTGGATTCGTTTGTGTAAGGACGACAACCACAACCACCATTCAAAATTATATAAGTAAAAGTTACTAAAAACAACTTAAGGAAGGATATGATAAAATTTTTAGGAAGGAATCTTTTCTACATTTCACAAAATCCAATCATTTTAACAGATTTTAAATTATTTTTAATTTTAATTTAGAGTAAATTCTTTCAAGTAAATCTTATGCAGATGCTTATCTTTTTAAGCATAAAATTATTGGATCAAAATAAAATGTGAAGTTTACAAAAAAAAAAGATCCGGTAATCTATTCAGTTTCGCAAATGTTTCTTCAGTTAAAAATTCAAGTCCTTGATGTAAATATGAGCTTTCTCCTAATATATTTGAAATGGGGATTTACGCAATGAATTCAAATTTATATAGCAGTCATCTGAAAATGTTTTTATAAACATACTTTTATATAAATAAATAGATTATTTCTATGTTCCACTAACGTACTGTGGAATATATCAGATACAACAGTTTAAACAAGTGACCACCTTTCAATTAACTACATCTTAATGACCAAGTTAGTAAAATTACATTATCGAGTCCCTAAATGCACATACAATATGAATATAATAACACAATACATTTTTTTAAAAAAATTATAACACTATTATCCATTTTTAAAAATCATCTATTGCAAAATAAATTATTTAAACATAAAACACATAAATAAAAATAAATAAATAAATAAATAATTATTAAATATACAAATACGCAAATAATTTGCTCATTTACAAACATTCATTTTAAAAACTTAACTATTGCGACTAAAAATTCGGTACCTTTTTCACGCCCTTTAAGTAAATGCACTTAATAAACCACCATCATCGTCTGCATCATCATCATCAGTTTCATCGTTATCGTCATCATCATCAGCAGTCCCAGTATCATCATCATCATCATCATCATCCTCGTCATCTTTAAAATAGAACGAATTATAATATAATTTAATTAAAAAAAGTTTATATTTATTATTTATTATACATACCAGCTCCACCAAAACCTAAAATATCGTCATCATCATCATCATCATCATCATTACTTTCTTCTTTTTCAATTGGTGGCAATGGTTCACCGTCAGCTACAGCTAAACCTCTTGGACCAAATTGAAAACAAGATACTCTTAATGCTGCTTCAACGTCATCTTCGGCTCTCAATTCTAAACCTAAACATGCCTTAAAATTTTCATCTTGCCGCGAAATACCATAAATTCGTCCACAAAATCTAGAGAAACCACCAGGTAATGGTAAACATATTGGTGGTGATGCTCTTGCTATATAACATAATATTATACAATATAACTATTTAATTATTTAAGATTAAATCTTTTCTATATGTACCTGATATTGTTCGGGATGCTAACACAATATCACCATATTTAATTGTAACAGACATTTTATCATTGTTTAAATATTTTACTGTTGCACATCCGGGACCCCTAATTGGAATTATTGGTATGACAAAATTACGACAACAATTACAAGTAAATTCGGAACAAGTACAATATTTATTAATTGGATTTGGGTCATTTTCATTTATAACACTTTCAATAGTTGTCGAAATAATTTCATCATTAATTTCATCATTAACTTCGTCTTCATTGTAAATTTCAGCTGCATCTGCATTTGTAGTTTCTTCAATTTCTATTGTATTTACTGCATCTTGACGTATTTCCTTAACTCCTAGATATAAA
>JANSTX010055461.1:0-10158 GCA_027564355.1 Penthetria funebris
GAAAAATATATTATGTAACTTTGACTGAATAAAAATATTATAATTTTATAAAATCAATAAAATAAATTTTAAAGTAAAATCCAAATAAAAATATACAAAAATTAAAATACGTATTTTATAGTTCTAGAAACATTAAAAATTTCTAGAATAACTAAATTACTAAACATCTAAAGAAAAACATCTTCAATATTCTCAGTGAAGTTATACTCATGTCGTTTATTATTAAATTACACTTTCTTTACATTTTTATGGTTTAGACTTAAGTCAAATAATAATTAAAGATTCATTTAATGAAAATATTATTGGTCAGTCAATATTATATAGTATTACATTGTGTCCACTACTGTTTTTATCATGCAACTTTTCAATTTCATACAATTACAAACAATAAATAAAAATCAATAGAATAATTTTTAATATTTTTTTATTTAGTAGCAACTTCAACATTAAACGGTGATCCTGGAATATGTTCTTCACCCCACATTACAATAAGCATATATTCACCTCGTTCACGAATATAATAGTTCACCGTGTATGTATTCTTGCCAGTATGTTTTACTTGAACTTCTTCACATGGTCCTTTTGGATTATATAGACCAACGAAAAGTACGCTATGTCCTATTAAGTGGGAATAGAAAAAATTATAACATTATTGTTGTAATTATTTACATATAAATTTATGTTCATACATTTTATAATTACAGAATTTCTATTAGAATAAAAGTTATTAACGAGAAATTTATAACAATGTTAATCAAGTTATTTTTTATTTTAAATAATGACAAAGATTTGCTTGGATAACCGCAAATAATTTGATGATTGTCCTGATGTTAATATCATAGCTTATATTAAATTTAAATAGAAAGGAATAGTTTCATATATTTTTTTTTAATATATGTATTGCACAGTTGACATTACACATTGGATGTAATATGTGTATTAGAAACGGCAAATTAATTCACATTAAATATATTTTCGCAAGTCCTTTCTGCTAGTAATTTCACTTATTAATCGGAAAAATAACTTAATAATATACAGTTATACCTAGAACATTAGAACACTTGGAATGTAGAATACATCTAAAATTCGAACTGCATTTTTTTCAATTTAGATTACAACGATTGCCTCTAAAATTCGAAACTTAGTTCGAATTTTAGAGGTTCATGTAAATCAAATAATACAATAGAAAGTAAAAAATAATAGTACAATTTAATTTTTTTTTTTTAATTGTACTATTGCATTATTTAAGCTTTATTATGATCGTATAATATGCATACGTATAGTTATGTTTTCCTGATACATTTCTCAAAAATTGAAAATTTTCACGCTGAATTTTAACAAATAAATTGGAATACATAATATTGACGTCGTTAATAATTCTGAAAGCATGTGTGCTTTCTCGTAATTATTATTTAAATATCGAGTCGTGTTTATAGCCGTCTAAAGTATCGAGTCGTGTCTATAGCCGTCCAAGGTATTTGTATAGAAATGTGCTTGCTAGTCTTTAATATTTAAATATCGAGTCGTGTCTATAATCGTCCAGGGCATTTCTATAGCAATGTGCTTAATAGTTTTTATTATTTAAATATCTAGTCTGTATCTTTAACCGTTCAAGTTATTCCCTATTATATAACAACAAATTATAATTATATAACAAATATAACAAAACAAATAAATTTATCTTACTTGTATCAGGAATACATAATATTGGTTTAAAGCAATGTGCAACTAGTCTTCAATATTTAAATATTGAGTCGTGTCTATAGCCGTCCAAGCTATCTAGTCGCGTCTATAGCCGTCCAAGGTATTTGTATAGAAATGTGCTTACTAGTCTTTAATATTTAAATATCGAGTCGTGTCTATAATCGTATAAGGCATTTCTATAGCAATGTGCTTACTAGTCTTTGTTATTTAAATATCTAGTCTGTATCTTTAACGGTCCAAGTTATTCTCCATTATATATAGTTATGTTTTCCTGATACATTTCTTCAAAATTAAAAGTTTACACGCCGATTTTTAACAAATAAATTTAAATACATAATATTGACGTTGTTAATAATTCTGGAAGCATGTGTGCTTTCTCGTAATTATTATTTAAATATCGAGTCGTATCAATAGCCGTCTAAAGTATCGAGTCGTGTCTATAGCCGTCCAAGGTATTTGTATAGAAATGTGCTTACTAGTCTTTAATATTTAAATATCGAGTAGTGTCTATAATCGGTCAAGGCATTTCTATAGCAATGTGCTTACTAGTCTTTATTATTTTATTATCGAGTCGGGTCTATAATCGTCCAAGCCATTTCTATAGCAATGTGCTTACTGGTCTTTATTATTTAAATATCGAGTCTGTATCTATAACCGTCCAAGATATTCTCTTTTATTTATAGTTATGTTTTCCTGATACATTTCTTCAAAATTGAAAATTTACTAACTTACTTGTATCAGGAATACATAATATTGATTTAAAGCAATATGCAACTAGTCTTTAATATTTAAATATCGAGTCGTGTCTATAGCCGTCCAAGGTATCGAGTCGTGTCTATAGGCGTCCAAGGTATTTGTATAGAAATGTGCTTACTAGTCTTTAATATTTAAATATCGAGTCGTGTCTATAATCGTCCAAGGCATTTCTATAGCAATGTGCTTACTAGTCTTTATTATTTAAATATCTAGTCTGTATCTTTAACCGTCCAAGTTATTCTCCATTATATATAGTTATGTTTTCCTGATATATTTCTTCAAAATTAAAAGTTTACACGCCGATTTTTAACAAATAAATTTAAATACATAATATTGACGTCGTTAATAATTCTGGAAGCAAGTGTGCTTTCTCGTAATTATTATTTAAATATCGAGTCGTGTCTATAGCTGTCTAAAGTATCGAGTCGAGTCTATAGCCGTCCAAGGTATTTGTTTAGAAATGTGCTTACTAGTCTTTAATATTTAAATATCGAGTCGTGTCTATAATCGGTCAAGGCATTTCTATAGCAATGTGCTTACTAGTCTTTATTATTTTATTATCGAGTCGGGTCTATAATCTTCCAAGCCATTTCTATAGCAATGTGCTTACTAGTCTTTGTTATTTGAATATCGAGACTGAATCTTTAACTGTCCAAATTATTCGCTATTACTTATAGTTATGTTTTCCTGATACATTTATTCAAAATTGAAAATTTATACGCCGATGTTTAACAAATAAATTTAACATACTTGTATCAGGAATACATAATATTGACGTCGTTAATAATTGTGAAAGCATGTGTGTTTTCTCGAATTTATTATTTAAATATCGAGTAGTGTCTATAAACGTAACAAGCATTTTTATAGAAATGTGCTTACTGGTTTCTATTATTTAAATATCGAGTCGTGTATATAGCCGTCCAAGATATTTCCGTAGCAATGTGCACCTAGTCTTTAATATTTAAATATCGAGTCGTGTCTATAGCCGTTCAAGTCATTTCTATAACAATATGCGTACTAGTCTTTTTTATTTAAACATCTTGTCAGTATCTTTAACCATCCAAGTTATTCTCCATTATATATAGTTATGTTTTCCTGATACATTTCTTCAAAATTAAAAGTTTACACGCCGATTTTTAACAAATAAATTTAAATACCTAATATTGACGTCGTTAATAATTCTGAAAGCATGTGTCCAAAGCATTTTTATAGCAATGCGCTTAATGGTCTTTATTATTTAAATATCGAGTCGTCTCTATAGCCGTCTAAAGTATCGAGTCGTGTCTATGGCCGTCCAAGGTATTTGTATAGAAATGTGCGTACTTGTCTTTAATATTTAAATATCGAATCGAGTCTATAATCGTCCAAGGCATTTCTATAGCAATGTGCTTACTAGTCTTTATTATTTAATTATCGAGTCTGCATCTTGAACCGTCCAAGTTATTCTGATACATTTCTTCAAAATTAAAAATTTACACGCCGATTTTTAACAAGTAAATTAGAATACATAATATTGACGTCGTTAATAATTCTGAAAGCATGTGTGCTTTCTCGTAATTATTATTTAAATATCGAGTCGTGTCTATAACCGTCCAAGGTATCGAGTGGCGTCTATAGCCGTCCAAGGTATTTGTATACAAATGTGCTTACTAGTCTTTAATATTTAAATATTGAGTCGTGCTTATAATCATCCAAGGCATTTCTATAGCAATGTGCTTAATAGTCTTTATTATTTAAATATCTAGTCTGTATCTTTAACCGTCCAAATTATTCTCTATTACATATAGTTATGGTTTTCTGATACAATTATTCAAAATTGAAAGTTTATACGCCGATGTTTAACAAATAAATTTAACATACTTGTATCAGGAATACATAATATTGACGTCGTTAATAATTGTGAAAGCATGTGTGTTTTCTCGAATTTATTATTTAAATATCGAGTAGTGTCTATAAACGTAACAAGCATTTTTAAAGAAATGTGCTTACTGGTTTCTATTATTTAAATATCGAGTCATGTCAATAGCCGTCCAATATATTTCCGTAACAATGTGCAACTAGTCTTTAATATTTAAATATCGAGTCGTGTCTATAGCCGTTCAAGGTATCGAGTCGTGTCTATAGCCGTCCAATGTATTTGTATAGATATGTGCTTACTAGTCTTTAATATTTAAATATCGAGTCGTGTCTATAATCGTCCAAGGCATTTCTATAGCAACGTGCGTACTAGTCTTTACTATGTAAACATCTTGTCTGTATCTTTAACCGTCCAAGTTATTCTCCATTATATATAGTTATGTTTTCCTAATACATTTCCTCAAAATTAAAAGTTTACACGCCGATTTTTTACAAATAAAATTAAACACATAATATTGACGTCGTTAATAATTCTGAAAGCATGTGTGCTTTCTCGTAATTACTATTTAAATATCGAGTCGTGTATATAACCGTCCAAAGCATTTTTATAGCAATGCGCTTAATGGTCTTTATTATTTGAATATCGATTCGTCTCTATAGCCGTCTAAAGTATCGAGTCGTGTTTATGGCCGTCCAAGGTATTTGTATAGAAATGTGCGTACTAGTCTTTAACATTTAAATATCGAATCGTGTCTATAATCGTCCAAGGCATTTCTATAGCAATGTGCTTAATAGTCTTTATTATTTAATTATCGAGTCTGCATCTTTAACCGTCCAAGTTATTCTCTATTATATATAGTTATGTTTTCCTGATACATTTTTTCAAAATTGAAAACATCACGCCGATGGTTTGCAAATAAATTTATCATACTTGTATCAGGAATACATAATATTGACGTCGTTAGTAATTGTGAAACCATGTGTGCTTTCTCGTAATTATTATTTAAATATCGAGTAGTGTCTATAGCCGTTCAAAGCATACTTGTAGCAATACGTTTAATGATCTTTATTATTTAAATATCGAGTCGTGTCTATAGCCGCCCAAGGTATCGAGTCATGTCTATAGCCGTCCAAGGTATTTGTATAGAAATGTGCTTACTAGTCTTCAATATTTAAATATCGAGTCGAGTCCAACGCATTTCTATAGCAATGTGCTTACTAGTCTTTATTATTTAAACATCGAGTCTGTATCTTTAACCGTCCAAGATTTTCTCTTTTAACATTTAAGTCTACAGCCGTCCAAGGTATCTAGTCGCGTCTATAGCCGTCCAAGGTATTTGTATAGAAATGTGCTTACTAGTCTTTAATATTTAAATATCGAGTCGTGTCTATAATCATCCAAGGCATTTATTTCTATAGCAATGTGCTTACTAGTCTTTATTATTTAAATATCTAGTCTGTATCTACATCCGTCCAAATTATTCTCTATTACATATAGTTATGTTTTCCTGATACATTTATTCAAAATTGAAAATTTACACGTAAATTTATCTTACTTGTATCAGGAATACATAATATTGATTTAAATCAATGTGCAACTAGTCTTTAATATTTAAATATCGAGTCGTGTCTATAAACGTAACAAGCATTTTTATTGCATTGTGCTTACTGGTTTCTATTATTTAAATTTCGAGTCGTGTCTATAGCCGTCCAATATATTTCCGTAGCATTGTGTAACTAGTCTTTAATCTTTAAATATCGAGTCGTGTCTATATCCGTTCAAGGTATCGATTCGTGTCTATAGCCGTCCAATGTATTTGTATAGATATTTGATTACTAGTCTTTAATATTTAAATATCGAGTCGTGTCTATAATCGTCCAAGGTCTATAGCAATGCGCGTACTAGTCTTTATTATGTAAACATCTTGTCTGTATCTTTAACCGTCCAAGTTATTCTCCATTATATATAGTTATGTTTTCCTGATATATTTCTTCAAAGTTAAAAGTTTACACGCCGATTTTTAACAAATAAATTTAAATACATAATGTTGACGTCGTTAATAATTCTGGAAGCAAGTGTGCTTTCTCGTAATTATTATTTAAATATCGAGTCGTGTCTATAGCCGTCTAAAGTATCGAGTCGTGTCTATAGCCGTCCATGGTATTTGTATAGAAATGTGCTTACTAGTCTTTAATATTTAAATATCGAGTCGTGTCTATAATCGGTCAAGGCATTTCTATAGCAATGTGCTTACTAGTCTTTATTATTTTATTATCGAGTCGGGTCTATAATCTTCCAAGCCATTTCTATAGCAATGTGCTTACTAGTCTTTATTATTTGAATATCGAGACTGTATTGATGTTTAAGAAATAAATTTAACATACTTGTATCAGGAATACATAATATTGACGTCGGTAATAATTCTGAAAACATGTGTGCTTTCTCGTAATTATTATTTAAATATCGAGTCGTGTCTATAATCGTCCAAAGCATTTTTATAGCAATGCGCTTAATGGTCTTTATTATTTAAATATCGAGTCGTGTCTATATCCGTCCAAGGTATTTGTATAGAAATGTGCTTACTGGTCTTTAATATTTAAATATCGAGTCGTGTCTATAATCGTCCAAGCCATTTCTATAGCAATGTGCTTACTAGTCTTTATAATTTAAAAATCGAGACTGTATCTTGAACTGCCCAAATTATTCTCTATTACATATAGTTATGTATACCTGATACTTTTATTCAAAATTGAAAATTTATACGCCGATGTTTAACAAATAAATTTTACATACGTGTATCAGGAAAACGTAATATTGACGTCGTTAATAATTGTGAAAGCATGTATGTTTTCTCGAATTTATTATTTAAATATCGAGTAGTGTCTATAAACCTAACAAGCATTTTTAATGCAATGTGCTTACTGGTCTCTATTATTTAAATATCGAGTCGTGTCTATAGCCGCCCAAGGTATTTCCGTAGCAATGTGCAACTAGTCTTTAATATCTAAATATTGAGTCGTGTCTATAGCCGTTCAAGTTATCGAGTCGTGTCTATAGTCGTCCAATGTATTTGTATAAATATGTGCTTCCTAGTCTTTAATATTTAAATATCGAGTCGTGTCTATAATCGTCCAAGTCATTTCTATAGCAATGTGCGTACTAGTCTTTATTATTTAAACATCTTGTCTGTATCTTTAACCGTCCAAGTTATTCTCCATTATATATAGTTATGTTTTCCTAATACATTTCTTCAAAATTAAAAGTTTATACGCCGATTTTTAACAAATAAATTTAAATACATAATATTGACGTCGTTAATAATTTTGAAAGCATGTGTGCTTTCTCGTAACTATTATTTAAATATCGAGTTGTGTCTATAACCGTCCAAAACATTTTTATAGCAATGCGCTTAATGGTCTTTATTATTTAAATATGGTGTCGTCTCTATAGCCATCTAAAGCATCGAGTCGTGTCTATAGCCGTCCGGTATTTGTATAGAAATGTGCGTACTAGTCTTTAATATTTAAATATCGAGTCGAGTCTATAATCGTCCAAGGCATTTCTACAGCAATGTGCTTACTAGTCTTTATTATTTAATTATCGAGTCTGTATCTTTAACCGTTCAAGTTATTCTTTATTATATATAGTTATGTTTTCCTGATACATTTTTTCAAAATTGAAAATATCACGCCGATGTTTTGCAAACAAATTTATAATCCTTGTATCAGGAATACATAATATTGACGTCCTTAATAATTCTGAAACCAAGTGTGTTTTCTCGTAATTATTATTTAAATTTCGAGTAGTGTCTATAGCCGTTCAAAGCATACTTATAGCAATGCGCTTAATGGTCTAATGGTCTTTATTATTTAAATATCGAGTCGTGTCTATAGCCGCCCAAGGTATAGTGTCATACCTATAGCCGTCCAAGGTCCTTGCATAGAAATGTGCTTACTAGTCTTTAATATTTAAATATCGAGTCGTGTCTGTAATCGTCCAATGCATTTCTATAGCAATGTGCTTACTAGTCTTTATTATTTAATTATCGAGTCTGCATCTTTAACCGTCCAAGTTTTTCTCTATTTTATATAGTTATGTTTTCCTGATACATTTTTTCAAAATTGAAAATATCACGCCGATGTTTTGCAAATAAATTTATCATACTTGTGTCAGGAATACATAATGTTGACGTCGTCAATAATTGTGGAACCATGTGTGTTTTCTTGTCATTATTATTTAAATATCGAGTAGTGTCTATAGCTGTTCAAAGTATATAGCAATGCGTTTAATGGTCTTTATTATTTATATATCGAGCCGGGTCTATAATTGTCCAAGCCATTTCTATTGCAATGTGCTTCCTAGTCTTTATTTTTTAATTGTCGAGTCTGCATCTTTATGCGTCCAAGTTATTTTCCATTATATATAGTTATGTTTTCCTGATACATTTTTTCAAAATTGAAAATATCACGCCGATGTTTTGCAAATAAATTTATCATACTTGTATCAGGAATACATGATATTGACTTTGTTAATAATTGTGAAAGCATGTGTGCTTTCTCGTATTTATTATTTAAATATCGAGCGTGTCTGTAACCGTCCAAGGCATTTCTATAGCAATGTGCTTTCTAGTCTTTATTATTTTATTATTATTTAATATTTCAATATTCAATATAGACACGCTGCCTGTATGTGTGTTTGTAATATTCTACGCCATTCCCGTTGAGCCACTAACGTCAATATACCATTCGAGAAATCCATTGAGTTCAAGTATGGGGGTTGTGAATTGCAATATTATTAAAATTGTTTTGTCAAATTATCTTCCAATACTACATCTAAAAAAATAAATGAATGGAACGAAGTTGTAATTGATAATTCGGAAGGAATCATAAAAGAGGATTTAGACGAAATCAGCGATAGTGACATTGAAGTATGTGAACCAGGCATGAGCTAATAATTTAATTAAATGGTACCAGTAAAATTTAAATACAACTGAAATAATACAATTACAGCAAATTTTTGATAAAACTGTGGACTTAATGATGAAAACATCGACAAAACAATTAAAAATTAATGATTATTTTCTTAAAAAACAATAAAATTATATTAAATTCAAAGATCTAAAATGAATTACATCTAAATATACTATGTTTGTTCGTTATTTTTATCCCTCCGAAATTAGAACTTTTCGGAAATTAGAATCGGTTCGAAACTTTTTAATTCAAATTTCCGATTTTTCACTGTATATACAAACCTATTTAAAATGTACACAAGTATTTTCTTATGCACACTGTTAAAAAGCGCTAAAAGCAGCAAATTCACATAAAACTTTAAGTTAATAATTATATACTGTCGCGAAAAAGCATTTGTTACAAAACCAAATAAACTGATGGCTATTTAACGTTAATTTTTATCAGTAATTTTTTTTTTCTTTAAATTTCGCTTTGCATCTTTTTAATTATTACAATAAATGTAGATTGTAGAATGTCGATATGAATTTAAAAAACACAAGCATAGTAATACTTTTTGTATGTGATAAATTAAATAAATTTAATAGTTTGAAACTAATAAAAAATTTAAAATGCAATTTAAAAATTAAAATTGAATGACAAAATAAAAGGATAAGTAAATTGAATACATTTTCTCTTAATAAAACTGAAAATTAAGCGAATTTAATAAAAATTTGTTCAATGTTGGACGCTTTCTCAAATACACCATTGATTTTTTACAATAATAATTTAAAAACTTACTATCCCAAATTCTCACATAAATGCATGTTAACAATAACTCATCATTTCGTCCATTTCAATACTTTTGCCAAACTGCCTTTAAACACATATTAA
>JANSTX010055462.1:0-10156 GCA_027564355.1 Penthetria funebris
CAATAAAAAAGACAATAAAGTAATTCTCACAGCTTTAGTATTTACATGAAATCGAACAAAAAAAATAACTTCATAGTCGAAACAAGTGGAAATTAACAAATTGAATATTTAAAGAGCGGAACTAACCTTTTGTCACTTAATAATAGACATTATAGCATCGAAAATTGTTTTTTAATGCCTCTTGAAAATTAATTACATTTTTTTGCATACAACTATGAAATTAGTGGAGACTACAGGAAAGAACCACAAATATTTTCATTTCATATGTGCAAATTCATATACGATATTTTAATTTAGCTGAACAATTAAAGGATAATTGACTTCGACCAGTGGTATACAATTTAATGAACATAATCTTAGTTTTAAATATATTAGGATAGATATGATAACGTAACCTAAAAAGATGCGGATAGATAATTTATTTTTGTTATTTAAAAGTGAATCTTAGCAACCGAATTTAAAATGAGGTCAAAGTATTAAAAAATTTGAATTTAATTTGTAAATATAATCGACACTATACATTTGTTGGGACTGAATATTACTTGTTTATAACGTAGTTGCAAAAACTGATAAATTTTATGCAAACGCTTCTCAATTAAATAATCGTATATTTTCCTAATATTATGTGAGAATCAAAATTAGTATATCTTTTCGCGTATGTACATTTATCAAATTGAATAGACAATTACACACATTCAGTGAAATACAGAAAGTAGAATTGAAAAGAAGGAAAAATTGAATATGGAGAAATTCAATTTCATGAACTTTTTTTACGATTCTAAAAATCATAAATCATTTTGTTACATTTTCAGCATCTTTATTCCTCTGTCTTTTATTAGTTTATTTTCCTTCTTCAAAATTTACTGTTTTTTTACTATTAAATTTTTCCATATCTTAGATTAGATTTAATATATAGCTTGGCATCAAAATTATGTTACTTAAACTAAATGTATTATTTGAATTAGTATTAACGAGAGATTTTTTACATTTTACCGAACCGTAACCATAGCTCAATTATTTAAACCATAGCCATAGCTCTATAGTTTAAACTAAAATGTTGTTTTCACATAACGTGTTCTCTGTGTAAGCAAACGTTTATATACTATTATATAATTACATTGTTGTTAGATAATCTAACGCTGTCTATTCTATCGCCATTAAAATTGATGTAAATTTATATGAAGCTTATACTCTGCATTCATTTCTTTTTTCTGGATCCACTAAGGACAAATTTAATAAGAATGCATATTATTATACTTATCTTTATACTTTTAATCGAAAACTAAATTGAAAACTGAGCTAATATTGTAACTTTTTTTATATATTTAATACAACATGTATACAGTATTTTTGAATATTTACCTTCTATAATGTGGTACACGTGAAGCATATAATTTTTCAACTTCTTCAGCATTGAAGACGTTATATTTTTTGCTTGAAAAGATTTAAATATTTTTGTAATTAATATTAAATTAGCTTCATTTAACACATATTACAAATAAAAGATTGTCTTTAATATTTTATTAATGGCTCATTTGGCTTTAAATAATCAAAGCAAAAATCAAATTCATAATTTACGATTTTTTTGATAAACTTAGTATCAAATTACAAACATAATATTCAATTTAAACTAATTTAGATATTTATTTTCAGTATCTTCTTTAATATTAAATACGTTTATGGTAAATGTATTTTGTGTGGTCGATCATCTTTTAAAAAATAAGTGAATAATTTTTTGAGTAAAAATTTGCTAAACGAGAAAAATAATACAATAAACATTCACATGAAAAAGTCTTATTAAATAATTTTATGGGTAATCGAAAAAAAAATACTCAACAAATAAAATTATTTTTAATTTTAATTGAACAGGTACAATATTAGTGATGGTTGGTTATTTTATTTACTGGAAAAATTAAAATAAATCATACTTTCTGAATTACTTGCTAACATTTGTATTTGCATTGCATTCCATTCGATTATTGAGTATATTAATACTCAAATATGTATTAGAGTATGTAATAGTTCTCTTCGTCGCATTAAATACTATTTATTTTACTATATTACTCCATATTTACCTATTGAATTGAGATCTTACTGTTTTTACTTTTTCATACATTTTACATTCTTTATGTTAAATCTATTATGGCTCATTTTACTGAAGAAGTTTATGATATTTTAAAGGAATGCGTTTTTAATAAATACATTCAGTTGTTTCTCCGATGATGTTATTTTGAAAATCGTTAAAAAAAAATTTCATATTCAATCTTTTACCTATTTAAATATTACAAATGATACCTAAATTATTTTCTTTTTACATTATATACCTACATTAAAACATATTTCAAAATTGCAATTGCAAATTACAATTGTACCATTTGAAATATTTTGCATGTAATTTAAGTACAAAATAAAACATAAAATGAAATAAATAAAATTATAACATAAAAGAGTGGACTGGACATATTAATTTCCCGGCAAACATGTTTGCCTCGCGGCACCTGGTTGTTATTATGATTTGCACTTTTGATTTCTTTCATGACCGCTCAGAACATGTACATATAAGAAGTAAAACCGGTACTAATCTGTAAAGTAAGTTATTTTGTTACTGTTTATCTACCATTTTGCTTATTAAAAAATTATGCATAATAATTCAGTGATTTTTACTAAATATAACAATCGATATAATTATTATTTAGTTCAATTCTCATTCCAGATCTTATTCTATTGTTAATTGTAGTCATATCAGTGCCATTAATTCCGCTGCTGAACGTAGACTTCGAAAAATGTATTATATTTGCAGGTTGATTACTTTATTTAAAGCCTTATTATTATGTTTGGATAACATATAATAACTGCTTTATGTAATTTAACATCATGTACATGTCGTGGTTGTCTCAAAATTTCTTTTCGGTAAATTGACTTCTAATATAGCATTTTTGTTTATGATAGCTGCAAGTGTTGTGTGATTATTGTAGATTAACTACAAAATATATGTTAATACTCTGTAGCACACATATCGAATTTGCCTTAGAATACATGTACAATGTTCTTTTTCATATTTATTTTTATTTTTGACGATATTTCAAATGACGGTATATAAATTTGGTTTATAATTAATAAATAAAATATAATTCAGTGTGTAGGTATTGTTATATACATATACATAACATTATAAAATATTCAAAAAAATATGATTTTATGTAATAAACATATAAACATAATAAACATATACGCATAGCATGGCATATATATACTGTACTAGTATTCAAATATGATTAGTATTTTCTTCTTTTTTGGAAACGTGGAGCGTAAATAATATCTTAATTATATACAAAAATAATATCGATAAATAACATTTTCTAAGTACCGTACATGCGGTGTTAATGCGAAGTTCCTAGAATTTAATGATTTTTTTCTTTTTTTTGAAAGTCGGAATCAAAACAAAACACTAGAATTAAACTAAAAACACGATACAAAAAAAAATTCAGAACGGAGATACAATTTTATGCATATGTCACTCAAAATGTGAGTAATTTTAAGTTATAATTTTTTTTTATTGAAATTCCATTTATGAATTAGTTTCGGTTCTTTGATTGAGGAAATTTAGTTTATGTCGACAATAATTCAGTTATTATATTAAATTATTACTTAAATTTAATACACCTATGTAATAGGGACTTTTCATGTTGTTATTCATTTTTAGATCGAAAGATCATGGATATTTTTTTTTGATATATTATTATGATATTGCAGATATTTATATGATGATTTCATATTGTTTAATTATACCTCCTACTGTTGGCATTTCCTATCGGTTACTTATGTGTTTACCTTTAATACAAGATCTTATATTTTGATATAATTTTAATACATTGGATTCCGAAATAAAATATATTTGAATAAAAGTACACGATATATTTGTAAATAATTAAGATACTATCATCCTCATCATCCTCATCATCTTAACCTGAAAGCTGCAATTGCGTCAGATGTGGCGGCATTTAGATAGTATGTCTTTGTTTCGAATAGACAGAAAACATATAATATTACTGTTAAATCTAAGAACGTCATTTATTTATAAATTCTGAAAGACATGTGTTGATCGGTAAAAGATATAAATAATTTGGTAGAGTGGTGTTAAAAGCTTGTTTATGAGACGTGTATTCACTAATTCCACAAACAAAACATATTTAAAAAACTATATTTTTGTTCACGATACACATTATAATTGAAATATAAAGTGTTTTTTTTCCGGTGGTATAATGGTAAGGTAAATAGCGGAGCAACTTCCAGTTTTTATTGAGTTACTCCATTCATCGCATAATTATACAACATGATTTAATGGTTAAAAAATCGTCATGAATTACATAACTGTTCGATACATCTTTGAAATATTTTTTATTATAACAATCAATCGTTTACATCTAACTTATTGAATTTGTGTTTAATACAAGTGATTTTTGATAGTATACTCTATAGTCTATAACGTGTTTTCTTATTAATAACTGCCTTATATTGCTATATGCATATAATTAATTAAAATAGTGACATGATATGATGAATAAACACTATTTTGTTATACTCAATTTTATTTGGGTGTATTCACTGAACTGAGTCAATATTCACATTTTTAGATTCATTTGCAGAGTCACAAGCAGTCATACATTAAGTCAATAAAACCTTCTTCATGACGATTTTTTTTCATAATACTTTTGGCAGCAATCAAATATCTCTTTTATTCATTGAATTGCACTGTAATCAGCTGTATTAGAAAAATTGCATCCATCATATTCAATATAGGTCAATATAATTGAAATATTTTGATATATGTATCCAGCTTTTAATTATTTTTTAAATAGTTAAAGTTAAATAGTAAAGACTTTGGTGATAATCAAAAAAAAATTCTCAACTTTCAAACTATATATGATATACATATTATTTATATACTGGTAATAGCATAATAAAAAGATATCCTAAAATATAAATTTAACGATTTTTTAATACGCGGGTGATCATAAAAATATACAAAAGCTAGCCATAAAGCTTAAGTCCGTCATTAATATAATGTTAAATAAAAAAATAAAAAATTCCACTTATGAGAAATCAGCATCATAAAGTCGTCTAGCAATAAATTATATTCAAAATAACTTAAGAAAATTTGATAATTCGCGAAAATTATAGTTATTGTTGTTACCAACTGGTTGATGATTTTATCCTATGCGACTCGTAGTCTGACGATTGTAAATCTGTCAAGATTTTTGGTTCTTTAAACATTCTTCGTATTTTACTTCTTATAAAACACTTAAGAGGAATGACTTTTATTATTATTTTTTAAAAAGGAGTGCCATTTATTTAATTTGCTTCTTTTACTGTATTTGTCAAATTAATGTTAAACAAAATGTAAATGCATTAACAGATTATTATAATTTAATTTTAAATCCCTGTTTGTCTGTCATTAATTTCGGATTATATACAAAATGTACAATAGTCTAAGAATTTAGTTATTTAAATACAGTTACATTTTCTTGTACATATAGAGTAATTTTACAGACGTGTATAGTGAATATAAAGCATTTTACTTGCTATTTATGTTTACGCACTATTTATGGCAAAGATTCCTTGTGAAATAAAGAACAAACTGTTGATTGACATCATACAGTGGATGGTATCATTTGAGATATGAATTATTTTATCTAATCGTATTTGGTATGGCCTAAGAATGAACAGTAATTTTAAATGTTACGACTTTAATTCGTTAGTCAGACTTCCAAAAATATTTGATAAGCGAAATAATATATATATGTTATAAATTGCATTGATCAGGTTATCTGATCCAGTATGGTTAATATGAAATTAAATTAGTTTGCTAATTACATATTTGCCAAATTTGAATTGGGAATAATTTATATGTTTTTCATTTTTGAAATTATATTAATAAAAAACGCAATACCATAAACATTTTCATCTACAGGTATATCACTGTCACAAGCCTACTTAATTAACTATTAAAATGTCATTTATTAATCCGTAAGGCAATTTATCGCATGCGACTCATAATTTAAAGTATAAAAATATAATATCGTCAAAATGTCTTTGCAATAAACGCCTCAATTAGACATAAAGACAACGATTAAATATTACCACAGTAAAGTATGAAGAAACTTATGTTTTAAGTTTTATTTTTCTTTTTAGTAAATTATAGTCGATAGTGTTATTCTTAGCAATCATACAATATTTCGCAAATAATTAAAATTCAAATACAATGACTGCCGTCGCTATCATAGTTGCAATATTCACTTACATTTCCGGGAGTGTATAGTCTCTCTCGTTGCACGCCAGTAACATAATTATTATAATGTTTTGTTTCATATTATTTATTATACAAAACACTCGCATTTAGAGTTTAACTGCGATCACAATATGGGTAAAATAAATGGTGACATTACGTCTGAAATTTGTTTAACCACATGCAGAGACAACTTGTCGTCATTATATTTAATATTTATTTTCAATGAAAAACATGCATGTCTTTTTCGTATTTGAAGTTTGGAATTAATTTGTTGTCAACAAACTTTACAAACACGAATATAATGGTTAATCTATTTATATATATGTATATATATATATTTTGAGCAAATACTCCAAATAATCGTATGTTCATCTATATATTCAAACTATGTGGCATTGCAAATTATAGAACTTCATTACCCTGTTGCCATAACCATAGTCACCATCATCTTAATTTTTACGCTTCAATGGCGCATATGGTGACATTACGATGTTAATTTGTGAAGTTGTGATCTCAAATAACTATCATTCACTAACTAAAAAATATTAATTTTTCCATAATTCCATCCTCTTGAATTTATCGGATCTCAGTTGTGAAACATGTACGGAAATAATGTTCCAAGTATCCTTTAAATCTTTAATTTACTTCAGTTTTGATATTCCTCACCTGAATATCTCATTTGGAGAGTACGTTATTCCTGGAATTTTTACCAAAAGTAAACATTTTTAATACTTTAGGGAATGAGAAACATACACATCAATTTTGTATTTTGTGAATGGGATCATTCTTCATGATATCGATTGGATAAAACTAGACAAATTATTGTAGAATTTGTTAGTCGATAAACTTTACTGGTTATATGATATACCATCTTATAAATTTAATCTTTAGTGAGTCCGCCATATTTCTTAGAAACTAATGATTAACTTTTTATGTATTTTTTATTTAGGTCTATTTCATTAAACAGATATGTTTCATGCTTATTTTGCTTTTATTAATAACCAATTGTTGTGATATGTTACTAATTTTATTATATTTTGTGAACAAGACATATTTTATAGGATATTAATAAAATGAGATGTAGAAGTTCATATAATATGCATAATGTTTACAAATGGTGTAATGGTGGTCTTTTATTTCTTGATCATATATTGCATGCAAAATATATACACAAGATTTATTATTGTAATATGGATATTGCTAATTTTGAAATAATAATAAATATATAATTATAAATAACAATAATAATATTAATTGTTATTATTATAATATATAAAAAATGAAATATAATGAAGCTTATACATACTTTGGTTAAATTTACATTCGTTCATTGAACATAAACATAAATATATAGGTGTAAAGTAGCAAGTTTAGGATTTCTTTGGTGGGTAAAACATAAATGCAATTATACTTTGAAACCAGAGAGATAAGTTTATGTAAATTGTGGGCAACCTAGCTTTATTTTATATGCTGAAACTTAAGAATTATGATCATATAAACAAGCATTTGTATACATTAATTATATTCTTCCCGGAATATATACTATAATTATCGTAAAGTTTAATGTTCCTGTTGATTAAGAAAGTTTACTTATGCGTATGTACACATGTGCGTATGAATCTTCTATAATTGTGTTATCTGGTTATTATACATAATTTCAATTGAAACATACACAATAGTTATATATTAAAGTTTCATTACATTGTGCCTTAAATTTACCTCTAGAAATGAAACTATACAATTAAAAAATTTGAGTAATTGTCATCATTTATATTCACTCAATTACAGAGTGAACATAACAAGAAAGCCTCAATCTAGTTTTATTTTAAAATGTCCGGCGTATATATTAATAACATATGCAATACATGTATGATGCATTTAATGCAGTACGACTGATTACTGTTGTATCTCTATTCGATCGCAATTATTAAACTAATTTGTTTTTCTTAAAAACGAAGAATTTGGAGTTACACCATCCGCTATTTTGATATTGGTTCAAATATATTAGTACATTTCGCAAATATTCCGAGTATGTAACCTTCATCCAGAAGAAGTATTTCCTGTTTCATAGTGTTTAGAAATTTAAATCACATATTCATATCTATTTAAAATACAAATCTATAATTCCCAAATGGTAATCAATACCAATATGATATCGCCGGATGACGAATAATCGTTGACGACTATCGTTGAGCTTACTCGACCAATGCGATGTCACCGGTAACTTGACATCTATATATGTAAGTAATATAGTGTGGTTGACACTAAAAGTAATGATATTAATATAGTGTTTGTCGACAGCTTGTAAAAACGTCTCAACAACAAACTAAGTAGATGCAGATTTATCTACGCTACTGACATATTCAAATGTATAACAGTTGGTAAATTTCAATTATAGTTGAGTTTACATTATTAAATGCATATTAGATGATGATGATGATAGTGACCGATATCGTCGACCTATCAAAAAATATACAAGAATTTTAAACCTTAATATTAAGATTGACAAAAACTCAAGTAAATCAAAACGAAACATATTATACTTTTATAACGTCCATTATAAAATTATTATTTTCCTTTTAAACCTTTTTCTAAATAATATACGCGCCTTCTCTTATCAATTTATCAAAAAATCTTACTTTAAATACAAAATATGAGTAAATAAACAATTTGCATTTTTGTATTGAAATTTAATTAATTAGACTGCTGAATACACGCAAGTAATTGTACAAACATAAATAAATCTTAAAACTTTACCAAATCAATAAAATAAACAGAAAATTGTTCTGCAAAATAAATATAATTTAACATCTTTAAAATAAATGCATGATGGGATTATTTATATAATGCACGTCACACAAAAAGAACATACATTTCTTTATAATTTATATCAATATTATATCAATGAAATTATAAATAAACAAAAAGAAAATACTTCAAGTTCATTTCCTTCTTCATATATAATATATGAGTAAATACAATGTTTTAACATTTGCATATTGCCACTATAAATTGCGTGATGGCTTCTGCAACAATTCTTGTCTGGTAGTTGTAGTAGACTGCATCTTTAAAATTAAAAATCAATTACATTTGATCATGATTAAAATTGCGTGTAAAGAATCCTGTAAAATAAAACAAAATAAAATATATTTATTTATATATAAAGCAAATATAAAATTAAATAATAAAATGCAGAGAAGCATACACTTAAGCTGTATTAACACACTCTATTGAAAGTAGGAGTATTTTTAATTAAAAGAATAAATAAAATATATTGGTGAAAAAAAATAATTAAATGTTTAATTTAGTGGTTTTCCTACAACACAAATTACATATTCTCATGTATAATTGTATAATGATTAAATGTTTATAAATGTATAGTAATGTGTATAATAAAACCATAAAATATTTTAAAACGTTTAATTATATACCAAAAACCAAAGTAATGTATATTTAATTTATATTCGTATCTAAATAAAAAACCAATGTTAAAAGAATCTTTGAAATAAATTTATGATAAATCGATATCTAATAACATAAATATACATACAAGTTTTACACCTCAATTTCATTGTGTTTTTTTTTATCATCATTAATTCATTTTAAATTATCCAAAATAATCGTTCAAGCATTTTTAGAATTTATTTATATATTTAAATCTACGTAATTTGAGTACAATATCCAATAATAGCTTTCTAATTATAGGCTCAAATTCAGTGCCAAAATTAAATTAGTGGATATTTATTGGGTATTTTGTACTGTGTATACAAAATATAAATCACCAATTTAAAAATAATGGAAGATAAGAGAAAATTATCAAATAAATTTTATTTTCGTACAGGCTAATTACATTTCTCATTGTTTCTC
>JANSTX010055463.1:0-10155 GCA_027564355.1 Penthetria funebris
ATAATATCAGTTAGATATGTAAAATTTGAAGTCTGTATGTATGATACAAACAATTTTAATCTAAAAATTAAGAAAAGGAGTAAAAAGTTTGTATGGGAGGTACTTGAAGGAGTACACCAATTTTCCTCATCTTTGAACTTCGAACTCACAAATCAGATAATAATGTCATGTGCAAAATTTCATAGCGATATCTCAAAGCGTTCTCAAGTTATCGTCCGCACTGACAGACGGACGTACAGACGGACGGACGGGACAGATGGACGGACAAGCTTAAATCAACTTCTTTTTCAATTATAAGCACTTGTGTGTAATTTTTTTTTTTCTGAGATGTTTATTTCTTGGCGTTACATGAATCAAGGAATCAAATACAATAGACCCTTGGAACTTCGTTCCCAGGGCCTAAAAAGATTGACATATTGACAGAATTATATGAAGTTGAGAAATTGTTTAAAGTAGTATTTATTCTGTTCATTTGTCGTCTTCCGTCTTTCCTAGAAATGTTCAATACACTACAAAACATATGGGTGGTAAAACTATTCGCTGTAACATTTAACCAACACAATTAAAAATCTATTATAATTCCGATTTTTCTACAAATTTGTTGTATCTCATCAGAGATTGTCATCAGCTTCTTAATCTGTGCACCACATGAGTACGTGGTAATCGATTTACCGGAGAGACCGCTTGAGATAAAGATTTTAAATAATCGGTAGTATTCTTTAATTTATGATTATTATTATTTATTCATCTGTTTCATGAATTTAAATTATTTACTATTTTGTTGAATTTCTATGGACAAAGTGCTGTGTAATTTGCAAATGTTCCATATAAGTATATTCGAGTATAATCTTAAATTGGTGTACAAATAACAATACAAATAACAAATAACAAAAAGTGCTCATATGACAACCATTAATTATTCAAATCATTTACTACAATCCCTTTGATTTGTTTGATTCATACTCATCAAATTGCAGTTTAATCAATTGATTAAGTATTTAATACCAACATATATTTGTAATAAGTTAAATTGATTTTGTTGCAATCATTAGTAAGTACCTGATTCCTTAAATGAGTATACATTATGGTAGAAGTCGAAGGCTAATATTGACAAAGAATTTAAAAATGTTATATTATGAAATATAATAATATTCATTCTTCTATTGATATCAGTCTTTATGAGTCCAATACTTACAGATAATGGTAACGAATGGGTGGTCGATTATCATTGAGGTTACTCAACCTATCTATACTTCCACAACTGTGTCACTGTTGTGTCTGTCGACAGGTTGAAGAAACAACTTAACAACAAACCATAGGTAGGTGGGAATTTATGCACCACTCTATTGAAATATTGAGTATAACTGGATAACTATGATTGTCCCTATATTTTTCAGTTGGCAAATTTAAATTATAATGCTGCCGTATGCGCCCTCGTAAAGGTTCAGATGACATGCGGACAATAGCTTTAAAATAGGCATTTACAAGTCTTAAATACAGCTGAAAAACACATGTTTTGAATTCTTTAGGTGACTCCATGAAAAAATATTTATTAGTATAAATTATGCCAACTATTTCTTAACAAATTCATATGCTCTTTGGCCGGAATAGTTAATTTCTCTGTCACTGCATTTACCTTACTAGTTAGTAATTAGTATTCCTTCTTCCAGTATTATTATTTTGAAAATGCTTTATACATTCGGTTCATCACACACAAAAATCACAATCAAATACGTTTTATTTGATTCGAAACGTGTTCATCAGTTTTAGATAAGGTTCAAATTTGAATTGATGTTATTTCAGATTCAATTAATAATGTTTGTGATGTAGACTGTAACATAAGCATGCACCTTGTTGCAATCGTGAAATTTTTATTGATCATTTTGAACGTCGACATGAAGTGGTTTTGCTACCTATTCTTTCATTTATCAGTTTTTTCTGTAAATACTCAAAAGCATTCGATACAATACCTTTTGTGCCTCATACATATTTGTTTGGTATTTTTAATTACTTGTGGAGTTAATATATGCTATGATGAAAGTAGAATTACAATGTACAAAAGTAACGATATAATTGTGACAAAATTAAATAAAAAAAAAATGCATCGATTAATTAATTTTATTAATATCATAAATATAACATAATTTAGTACTTATACGAGTATATGTAGTACAAATAAACATATGTAGCAGTATGATGAGTCAAAAATCCTCCATAATCAGATAGATTATCGGATTGCATAGATTTACGACACTTGATCTTTGAAATGTAAAACCAGCAACGATAATTTGAATAATAGTGAAATACTGAATGGGTTCAATAAATTAAATTCATTAGCTATAATTTTGAAATACAATCATTATTTTATTACATTTGGAGAAATTTTATGCTTGAAACAATATGTTATATTTAATATTCATATATACACTGATATGATAATGTTATATATCATTGCATAAATTTCATAATAAACTTTATACATGTAGGAGGAGGGTATGGGGGCACGATAGATAAATTATTACGATTTTGGTAAAAGCGCTCTATTGCTATTATAAGTGGTAATGTTATCAAATGTATTATAATACCCTTTCCAAGAAATAGAAAGCAGTATACAAAATTTCTATGAAAATTTGTAATAATCCTTGATTCCAAATTGGATTTTCATAAATGGATTGTGTGTAATTTGGTTTCTTGTATATATTGTGTATATAATAGATTTGTATATATTGTGTATATAATAGATGTTTTGAAATTTTATTCTTTCAAGGGTATATATATACAAATAAATATAATAAATGTCATTGAAGCAGAACAGACAGACAGGGTCTATATAGGATGTATTTCAAATTTTACATTGAAATTGTAAATTTATTTGTCAAAATTATCACAAACATGATATTCGAAAAATCAATATTCTTGAATAAATTCGTAAGTTTTATATGTATTAAATTCAGCCTAATTTATTCATCAACATGCGAATAATAATTATGATTACTTCCTGATTTATACGTCTTATAAGACACATTTAGTTGAAATATTAAATAAAATATATTTGATGAAGAAAATTTTATTACTATTCAAAATTGACACTAAATAATCTTTTATTACACCAATGATTACGTTTTTCCGCAGATACTGTGAATTAAATAAATTCGATTAAAAATTGTAATTTAGGGTCTCGTATTATATTATAATACATGTGAAATGTGATTCCATTCTTAGAAGTACTCAACACCAAAGTAGTTCAATAATTTTGATAATATTGTCAAACAACGTTAAAGATCTTATTAATTGCTTGTTGCAGAGAAAGTTGTCTATTTTAATCTGAAGTCGATTGTTATTAATAAAATTACGAACCACTGATCAATATGAATATTAAATTCAATACTGTGTTTGAAATGGCTACGAATTACAAAGATTCACATTCATGTACAATAAGCTGTTGTCAATATGTTCAAATGCTTATATATTATAGTATTTATTAACATTTTATTTTCCAAAATAAACCATATGAGGAAATCCATTAAATTTTGTGTTTTGTAGATATGAAAACATAAGTAATTATATTTTATTAATGGTAATTATTTTATAATCAAAATTATAATGCGTTGATGTTTAGCACCACATTTATTAAAATAAAATATTGACACCTGACAAGTTGAAATACTTTGTATATATGTAAATATTTGTTCGTTAAATTTATTTAAATTTAAGACAAGGATGTCACAAGTCTGCTATTTTCAAATTTACAACTCATTCAACGTGCTCGTCCATCCTTTCAACTCGATTATTATTTATGGGGGTTTTGCGTCAGAATTTGCATGTTTTTTTTTTTTTTAATTTATGCAATCTGCTACCCTATTTCTATGTAATTATTTTATAAGTAAATTAATTAAAAGTAAATAATTTACAGGGATATAGACCATTACTGCCGTGGTCGGAGGTAGTAGGATTTTAAAAATTATTATAAAATATCAAAAAATCTCACGTAGTTTTATATATTTACTCTACGATGTCATTAAAAACCCTTAATATTCTATATTTATACTGACTGTTTGCATCATTTTATAAATAACTTCATAATATATTTTCATAAAATAATATTTTATTTAAATCACTTAATCATTTATTATCTAAAATATACTCTGAAATTAGTTATTTCATAAAGATTTTATATTCATTTAATTAATTTCTTTTTACAATATTTAAGCAATTAATTATAGTTAATACGTGACGAAACAATCGTTGATAAATTTGTCTGATATAATAAAAATATATGTTTACTGTGTTTCTTAGATAAAAGAAAATATTGTACACATTTCGTAAAATTCGTTAAAATAAATTTCAGGCCTTATTCCTTTGAAGAATAAATAAAACAAAGTATTTTGTTCATTGACTGATAAATGATAATTATTTATATTGAGTATTTATTTATTCACATACTGAATAGTTTTTGACATAAAGATTGTGTCGAATTCCTAAAATTATATTTTATTTACGATATGAGACGATCAAAATATATGAAGTGGTAATGCCATCTATCTGGAAAATATACGGAGTGGCATTGCCATCCATTTTTTAATTGAATTGTGTGTATTTTTAATTACGAACGCCACGGTGGTAAGCTACTTACCACTTATTCATGATGACTGTTCAAACGCATTACGTAACGTAAGGAAGTTAAATGCATATGACTTTTTATATAATTCTAATTCGAAAAATTATATTTTTAATATTTTTTTATGAACATAACTTTGATGCAGTTTTTTTTCCACTTTTATGTTAATATAATTATTACTATTAAATTAAAAGATATGTATTAAACTAAATATTACTGTTCATCGTTGATATAGCGTCCCCATGAACTACGTTTCTTTTTTCACATTTCTTATGTTATTACGTTCTGTACAGCGTTACGTAAAGCGTTTGAACAACGTCATTAGGAAGCAGATGTTAAATGTTTCTAAATTTATTTGTCCATAAATGAACATTTTTTTTAGGGATCTATCATCTCCTAATTTAATATAAGTTTGTATTAAATTTATACTAAATAAATCTCTAGTTCCGTAAATATTAAATATACATATTTTATTGATTCGATTATATACTTGGCTATTTATTATATTGAATTTATGCATATATAAATAACAACAGTAAAAGTCATGTTAAATAATTATCAGTGATTCCTGTAAAAAGTAATAAACAAATCTTTGGACTTAATGCCAGGAAAAAAATCAATTAGATATTTTATGGGCATACATAGCTATAAATTATAATGAATATGCATATACACGTTTGATGTTATTAATATATATGGTAAAGCGCAGCTAAAAAATTATCTTTAGTTCAAGAAAAAAAAAATGATAATAAAATCACTAATCATCGTAGTAAATGATGAAGTTTAACAGGTAGCAAGCAAAAACTAAACTTTATTATTTCACATTTTTTCCCCTCGAAGTATAATATTAATTAATAATTAGTTTGTTTTTTTTTAAAACATTTGTTTGAAATTTTTTAAAATTTAATAGTATATTTGAAAAAAAAGACACAGTTATATTTAATAGTCATAACAAATTGTGGTATTAAATTTCGTTTATTTTTTTTTTAACATTTTTATAACCATATCTAATTATCTAATTGGTCAATATATGTTACCATTACTTTTATAGCATTCAGAAATATATTCCCAATTATTCTTGATATTTTTTCATCTTTGATACCTTTACTATAATCAAATTTCTGCCATAGATGTTAAACTTTTATCAGTAGATTATTTTATAATTGAATTAATGTCCACTTAGTCAATTGTGTTTATTCTATCTATTTTTTAAAACTGTTAGTTTTGATGTGTCTTCAATGACGTCTAGAATAATATTATCGTCGAAGTATTTGTCATTTATTCTTTTCAGCAAGATAAACATACTCACTAATTGATTATTGTAAGTTCAGAAGTTTCATCATAAATTCTATATTTTCCTCCATTTTAAGTAGACCATTCAATTCACTGTGTTCAGTAAACAGGCGCTTTTTGACAATTTCACATATAAATATGCAGTATCAGCTTTTATAAGCGAATTGTTGAATTGTATCTGAAAGTATTACGCGTGAACTTAACTAACTATAATTGAAATTTACCAACTGGAAAATATAAGATGAATGACAGTAGAGTTGTTCATAATTCGTAGCTAGCTAGTTTGTTATTGAAATGTTTTTTCAACCATTCGATAAACACGACATTACACCATCGTTGATGACATACACGCCATTTCTGACATATATCGTGATCGACGCAACGAAGTATAACCGCGATGATAATCGGTCACTCCATTTATCACCGTTCACAATGATCATTAGTTTCAAATACGCTGTAGTCATCTTTATTGATAATTTTACTATCCAAGATTAGGTATAATATATTAGTATCCAGACAGGAATGGCTACGTCGTTTTTTATAGTAACGCTCATGCATACAATCCTTCTAGAATTGTATTTAATCCCATCTTAAAAGGTTGCGTCATCAATATTTTATATGAGCAAATGAATATCATTCCATCTATCAATTTAGTTTTTGACTATCACAACAATTACCATATTCAAAATAAATTTTATTCAACCAAATAATTATCGTATAATAATAATAGTTTATCAATGATTTTATTTCTTTATTGCTTTTAATTAACAATATATTTAAAATGAATACCCTAATAACTACAAGCATTATATTCATAAATCATGAAATGAAGATAACATTTTTGTTTTAAATATTTATACCATTGCTATTAAACCCTAATTGTTATTCCATATTTGAAGAAAGCAAAACAATGTCAACACATTAAAAATGATAAATTTAAAATTTTGTAATACTTGAAACAGCTTACAGGCAAAAAATAATATGTAAATTTTTGAAATTGGTTTTTTATAAATCATATTTTACGACTTTTTTTATTAAAATAACTATTATTATCAATTATTTATTGCATATGATATTTATGTTATTTTTATTTTGTTTAAATTTTTTTGGTTTTCTTTTTAATAAAAAAAAAAAAATTGACAAAGAACCGTTATTGTAGGAGACTTAAAAAGTTTATATAATTTCTGTACAAAGTAACAAAAAAAAAAAAGTTAATGTACACGAGTATAAACATATTTTTACAAAGATAAAATATTATTTACAAATAAAGCGAAAAAGTCACTTATCTCGTCGTCATCTCAGTTAATTCTTATCCAATGCATCATCATCATCTTCGTTTTGATCTTTATCTATACACCACATGGGTGCATTGGACGACACTTCGATATTAACTTGTATTAATTTCTAATATATGTGTAATTTGTGAAACCAAATAAATATAATTGAGATTTACCAACTGGAAAATATGGGATCAATTATAAATAAGGTTTCACCGATGAATATTTATGGTTTTCATGCAGTCGATAAACACCATTGATTTTTTTTAGTCCCGATCTCACGCCGTTATGAACATAAATAATGATTGAGTTACAAGTGACATTTACTGCCTTTATCATTATATATTTCATACTATTAATACTATTTTATATTTTTGAACATTATAATATATTCAAATATAAATTATATAACTTATAAATTAACGATAAATGTAGTAATTTTTAACATTCTATAAATTAAAACAACAAATGCCAAAAAAAAATAAAATAAAATGAAAAAAAAAACAAAAGAGCTTAGGCGACGAAATTAAAGTTAATTAAGTGACAACAGCATTAACGTAACGAAAAACTTCGAAATATCTCTATAATTTTGTAAACTTTTTATCTATTATCGAATTTAATATAAATTTTAAAGTTTGTATGCAAAACTATAGTTTTAGAGATTGCTAAAAATTTGAAATATCTATTTAATTATATTGAATTTAATTAATATTATTAAATCAACGGCAAATCTTAAATATACTAGTATTATTGATATTTATAGATAAACATATATATATACATAAAAATTATTAAAATTGTCAAGTAAATGTTTTAGTATCTAAAAACTAGAATTTTATTACGTTGATGGTACACGTAGATACTAAATACGTTTTTCATGACAAAATGTGTAACAATTTATTGCATGATTGTCGCGTAAAAATTTGATATTTTATTAATTATTTATAAACTGAAGTATTATACATTCATTGATTGTTAATGACAATATTACGTTGTTAAATTTTGTGACATTTGCGAAAGCATAATGAACGTGCCATCATAATTGTGAACTCAAGAAATCTGTATAATCGTTGATAAAAACATGACTTTGGGATCCTGTTTTTAGTCAGTGACCCCGTTTTTAATATAAAAGTTACCATAGATTATTCTACTAATATCGTGCAGTGTCTTGATATATTTTGATTCACAAAATTAGATGGTATTTTATTAAATCTTATCAAATATCGCGATTTGATGTAAAAATAGAAGCATACTACTATATAATAGTTAGCTGATAGATCTAAATTGCTTAATTTCACACAATAACCAGAAAATATGAGCAAAATTGAAAAGTAGTTTAGAGGTGTAAGCTATTTTACCATAATATTATGATCGATATTATTTTATGTGATAGTCTGCCAAAACATCTATTAATTTATTGTTGTAGCATATATACGAATTTTCAGTAATAATTTTGAATTCATGTGAATGGGTTATTATCGTTTGTACATTCCACAGTAACATGCTGTGGAATATATCATTTGAATTTGTACATATTACTGTTAGTTGAATGCCTGAATTTAGTTATTTTTTTAATTACAATTATTTAATGTACATACATTACATACAACTTTTGATTATATTTGATTGCTAACAAATTTACAGAATACATTTTGTTATCTATGAAATTTACTCATCAATACTAGTCATCAACAATCGTATCAGTTTTCACAGTTATGCCGAAAAAATGTCAGTTTTTTCAGTTTTTCAAATTTTAAATTTCCGGTCGTTATGTTTTCGTAAAATCGTAGTGAGTTATTTGAAACAGGAACGTGCAATATGCACAACGGGTTTAGTAAAGGTATTGGTGAAGTTATCGCAGAATTTGTTATAAATATAGTACTATTTTAATGATAGTGCAGTATTTTATTAGCAAAATTAACAGATAGAAAGTATATCACTTAACTGCCGGTAGAAAAAATTTAAAGTTATAGAAGAAAATTTAAATGCCGCTGTCGAGCTTGAAAGCAAAATTTATGACAATAATAAAATTAAGGAATTAGAATGTGATTTATAGAAATTTAAAAATTTTGCATTGATAAACTTTGAGAGTTCAAATAAACTTTTTTTTGTGTAACAGCAAAAGAAATAATAAAACAAGTTGCACAGAAAGGTCAAGTAAATGTGGATGATACTATTCCATCAAAAGTTTTAATTGTTGGAGCATTATGAGCTACAACAGTAGCGAAAAAATTAACTGCAGAAGTCTAATGTAAAGTTGAAAACGGGAAATCTCGTTTCATCACATCATTTTATAAACAAGAAATCCAAACAATAAAATACAATTTAGTTATGTAGCATATTTTTAATATATTTTTGTAGTCATATAATAATTGTTTTTTTTTTACAACATCGTTTAGTTTTTTCAGTTTTTCTATCCCCTTCGTCCATTGGCACCTCTGTAGTATGCTTTTAGTCGACTTTAAACAAGCGTTCGACAATCTTGATCGTGTGTTATGGATCTGGACAATTCTCGAGATTAATAAACATGATATGCGGCCTTTATTGTATACTTCGAAGTTCCGACATTTACATATTGTTTAATGTGAATTGTGCAGACAAGCAAACGCCAACAAATATTTGTATCAATATATATATATATATATATTTAAAAAATATAACCTGTTATTGGTTGCATTTATTAAACAAAATACTTTGATGAATATTGACTGATCGATGTTATGAATAATATACAAAAGAATTTATCATCATTAATTCTTTGTAAAACAAATTAAGTTTATATTTAAGTTAATTTTTAAATTTTCCATACCTTTAACATGTGTCCTGTTATATTATTTATGTTAATCGATAGGAATCGAATGAATTTGTTAACTTTATTATATATTTATATTTCTTTTATATGCATAAATTAATATATAAATGGTCTAAAATATTTTTATATTTAATTATTTTTATGGAAATAGTTAT
>JANSTX010055464.1:0-10152 GCA_027564355.1 Penthetria funebris
CAGAATTAAACATTCTGTACAAATGATAGATTTAACTGGTTGAGTTTGCTATTTGTATAGAATTCAATAGTTCTATAAAAATAACAAATCCATACAATTTAAAATTAAACATAATTATATTTAGAAATAGGAAAATAAAAATTGTTAGTCTTAAGAGATATGTTAAACGTGTTACATGTTAAAATAAATAAAATAATAAAAAAAACCATAAACCATAAACCAAATTTAAATTATCAATATTAATAAAGAACGCGTGTCAATAACTGGTGACCCCGACGTGATTTAATTTTTTTTAAATAAATTGACTATAGTTCATTTGTTCAAAGTGGTTTTCAATAGAAAATTAAAAATTTTGCCTAGTTCGTCACTGTGTGATTTAATATTATTTCAATATTAATTTAATTTGTGTGAACAAAAGTGTTGAAACGAAAAACATTTGTACTTGCATAATTCGAATAAAAACCTATTTTGAAGTTTTTATTTGAAATTTTCACAAGTTTTGTTGGAAAATTTTTACGGACCGACCGACAAACACCGTATCCGCAAAAATTTTTATTGAATTTATTTTATTACTTCGGTTAAAATCAGATTTATGATAAATCTAATTTAGCTACAATAGCAACAGTAACATTATCATCGACAGCAGCTACAACAGCAACATCGAAATCAACAGCAGCTACAGCAACATCATCATCATCATCGACAGCAACTACAACAGCGACAGTATCGTCAACAGCAGCATCAACAGCAACAGCAACATCAACAGCAGCTACAGCAACATCATCATCATCATCGACACGAGCTACAACAGCAACAGCATCGTCAACAGCAGATACAACAGCAACATCATCATCATCGACAACAGCAGCTACAACAGCAACAGCAACATCATCATCGACAGCAGCTACAGCAGCAACAGCAGCTACAGCAGCAACATCAGCAACAGCACCGGCTACTCAACATCATCATCATCATCGTCAACAGCAACAGCACCGACTACAATAACAAGGGAATCCTGGTACATTTTTTCTATTATTTTTTAATTTTTTAGAATAAGAAATTTAGAGTACAGTAGACAGTGAGTTAGCGTTTTCCTTTTTTTGCGGTGTAGTTTATCTTTTTTTTAATTATATACATATAATTTGTTTTTTTTTTCTTATTATTTTTTATTAAATAATATTTTGTTATGGCTCATAAGGCCATCGAGATTGATGATTCACACATCGAGTGTGAATCATTTATTGATGATGAGGAGACGAAAACCAACGGGACTGGTACATCGACCATCGTGTGCCGTTTCTTCGTCGATACGTGGGCAGTTGGTTCAGGCTGCTGGATCGGGAGCTCCAGAAAAACAACATCGTTTCTGAGGCTGACCGATTCAGTCATGCTACGACCATGCTGCCCGAGGACGTATTGGCGTCAATTGTCGACGAGATTGGCAGCGAAGATGATCCGACGCCCTACTCAACATTGAAATTGGTGTTCGGTAGGCGCACCATGGTGAGCGGTAGGACCACCCTACACCATGTTCATATGGTAAAGGTGACAAGGGCCCAAAAAACTAAGTCCCGCGTCTCAGTTGGCGACACCAGGCTGGATTCTTAACGATCCAGTCGAATGTTCATAGTTGACCCGCTAACTTCCGTTAGATTCCTAATCGACACAGGCGCAGATGTTTCGGTAATGCCCGCATCTCGTGCCGACCGTGTCAAGGTCAACCCGAATTTGGTCTTAACCGCGGCCAACTCCTCGCCAATTAAAACATTTGGCATGAAAGAACTTTCCATTTCGCTACATCTTCGGCGTTCATTTAAATGGAAGTTCATCTTGGCCGATATTGATAATCCTATCATGGGGGCCGATTTTCTTCGACATTATGGACTAGTAATCGATTTAAAAAATAAATCATTACTAGATCCATTAACGTCAAACCGTTCGACATTTGCGTCAACCGACGCGAAACCAAAAATATCTTTGACCGTATTATCGAGCACTACGGTTCATCCGCTAGTTCAAGGGTTACTTAGGCAGTACGCCGATGTAGCCAACGACTATCTGTCAAAAGCTGTGCCTCACACAGTACGACATTATATTGTCACAAGCGGTCCACCTAACTTCGCTCGACCAAGGAGACTATCCCCTATTCGAATGAAGGCTGCAAAGGAAGAATTCTCCTTGCTTATGAGGCAAGGCGTTTGCAGACCTTCAGATAGTACTTGGTCATCGCCATTGCATATGGTTAAAAAGAAGTCTGGTGCGTGGCGTCCATGTGGCGACTACCGCGAACTAAATTTTCAAACGGTCCCCGACAAGTATCCTATCCCGCACATTCAGGATTTCGCTCAGCACCTGAATGCATGCACCGTTTTTTCGACATTGGATCTTGTCCGGCCCTATCATCAAATCCCGGTACACGAGGATGACGTAAAGAAAACAGCGATTTGTACGCCATTCGGTCTATTCGAATTTAATCGAATGACTTTCGGACTTCGGAACGCCGTGCAGACGTTCCAACGTTTTATTCACGCCGTCACTCGTGATCTCGACTTCTATTTCGCCTACATCGACGATCTTCTCATCGCTTCGAAAAATCGGAAAGATCATTTAGATCATCTTTCCGAAGTTTTTCACCGTCTGCAATCCTACGGGATTATAATAAATGTAGAAAAATGTTGTTTCGCGAAAACAACAGTAACGTTTCTTGGCCACGAGGTCGATAAAAACGGTATTCGCCCGCTTCCAGAACGCGTTCATGCCAATAAGAATTTTACTCGACCGCAAACCGTCTGCGAACTACGACGATTCTTAGGTATGCTCAATTTTTATCGACGGTTCATTCCTTCTGCGGCTGCATACCAACAGGTCCTAGACCAAGTTTTGGTAGGCAGCAAAAAGAAACGCGATCGCCGCCTTATCGAATGGACGAACGACCGTTCAAAAGCATTCGATAAGTGCAGGCAAATCCTTGGTGATGCCACACAAATGGCATTTCCTAAACCCGACGCGAAAATATCATTAGCAGTCGATGCTTCTGATACCGCCATTGGTGCGGTTATCGAATAAGGGACGAACAACCAGTGGCAACCGCTTGGTTTCTTTTCTACGAAATTAACCACGGCTTAAACAAAGTATAGCGCTTATGATCGCGAGCTCTTGGCGGCATATTCGGCAGTCAAACACTTCAAATTTATGCTCGAAGGCAGGTCCTTCACCCTCTTCACCGATCATAAGCAACTAACTTTTGCTCTTTCTCAAAACGCCGAAAGAGCATCTCCAAGACAACTGCGACATCTTGATTTAGTAGCACAGTACACGTCAGATATACAGCACATTTCTGGATCAAAACAAAAGAATCGGCCATAATGAACATGAAAAACTTAATAAAGACAACATTAAAAATATAAAGGAAGAGAATCTATCGACCTATCAAACGCAAACTTCATCCTGAACAGATATATATACAAAATTTCAGAACTAATCAGAAGTGTTTTGATACTACATTACAATATCTACAATGCCAATAATATCCATACGTATTCACATAGAATCGTAAATAAGCACCAGGAATTCAAGGAAATTGTGCAAAGGCATAAAGATGAAGAGAAAAGTGTTAATGTCATCGAAGAACAGACGAGTAAAACAGACAAAAAACAAGAAGAACGAAATAAGACTTTCAAAAATAAAGTAATAGACCTGGTTATCCCAAGTACGGTTACGAAACTAGTAAAAACAAACATAACAGATAAGGATAAGATTGAACTTATTAGACACAATATCATCGTAGAGAAGGAGGAGAAAAAACTACTAAGTAGAATGGACGAATTGCCCGAAGACGATGACGTAACAAATTACTTTACCACAAGCCTTATGACGGGTATCGAACTCCTAGAAAAAACCATTTTGAATGAAAAGGAAGAAATCAAATGGGAAAGGATTGCAACAATTGAGCATCAGTGAATTGAGACCAGTAATAATGTCACAATTGACAAACGATATGGACATCAAGAAGTTCGCAGATATCACAAAACAAGATTTGACAAACAAAAAAACTTCCAACGAAAAGACCATAAAAGACGAGAAGGGACAGATCAGGACCATTAGAACTACAAAGGAAAAAAACAATTTGACATTTAGGTCAAAGAAGATAGTAGAATGTATTATAGACGCTCCACCTAAGATATACAAAATACTATCACAGCAGAATCAAAATAACAGCTGGATGCAAGAGATCTGCAGGCAGTTGTGAACTATAAAGCAAGGGTATGGTAACTTGGCTTAAATACTATAACGAAGCGGGACACAGTAACACGGTCGCGAAAAAGAAGGCGGCAACGTTATCACACCTAATCAAATTGTGTTCGTTTAAGGCCGTAGACCCAATAAACGATCAGATCACGGAAGACGAAGTTCTACAGAATGAGACAAGGATGATTCCGATTACAGGCAATCTAAACAAAGGATTTTCTACCTCACCGGTAGCACTAGAGATTATCAGTCAAAAGGTATGTCCTTTGTGTCTACTCTGCGGAATAGGTAATGCGTCGTCTGACTACATTAAAAAATACATTGAGACTGAAACATTCGAAAACACAAGATTTGATAATAAACAATATATGAACAACCTCAAAGCCGAAAAAAATTCAGAGGCATTCAACGCTCTGAAAAATGCACAGCTTGATAAGGAAATGCACAGCTTGAATGGAAACATCGATAAGATGATTGCAACAACAGAACATGGTGCCTTCCAAGATCTAAAAGACAGGATTACACAAGTAAGTCCAAGACACTGGAATGAGCACACAAACGCCCAGGAGCGCTTGGGTCAATACACGAGAGAACTTGTACTCGATATAATTGGGCAGGATAACTGGCAAGACGGAAGGATATTAGACTCATTACCAACCCGTCATACATATCACAGTAGAGCGACGGATAGTAGTAGAGTATCAACTACTAGTAAGACTTCGTCACAACGCACCAACTATAGCAAAGTATTACCAAAAAGTATAAGCCTTGTATCATTGAGAACGTACAAACAGAGTGAAAAAGATGACGAGGAAAATAGAATAGGGATTGAAGAATCCATGGACCGCCAAGAGATTACCCGAAAGAGATACCAAAGGATGGATGACTTACTTAAACAGCTAGATGATAACTTAAAAAGTAAGAGGAGAGGTCAAGTCGAAAATATCCAAGTAAGTAAGTGGATTAATGAGTACTTACTGAATATCGAAAAAATTATACAATATAACGACATCGAGATACGTACACAAATCGCGAATGATCACGAAATACAGACAAGACAGACAAGTAAACAACAAAAAAAAAACCGGAACAGTCAAGAAGACCACGAATACACAAGCTCCAAACATCAACATTCCAGAGGTGAATGACATAATAGGTGAGAATACTGATGAAGAAGAGTTCGATTACGGGGACATGCCGTGGGTGTCGGTCTATATGGGGGATAATAAATAAATATAAATATAAAAATAATAAAATAAAAAAACTATTCATCATCAACATTAACATCATCAAACACAACAACCACAAGATCAAGCCAACGATCGATCGTTGAGCGTTCAGGATTCAAGATCAACAGTAAGTACAATAACATTACATATAATAGAATATATAACAATTAACATAAAAACTTAAACAACGTTATGTACAATAACATAATCCTAACAATTATGTTACGAATACTCGCATATTTTCCCACAGACTAAAACCTTTAAATTCCAGACATACAAAATGTAACATAAATTCAAGAAATGTTACATACATTGTAATACTAAGAATCCAGATCTACCGCGTTGACTTAAAATATTATATCCTGAACCAAAAATTATCCCAGACAACATATTTTTCATGTCGACAAAAAGTGAAAATTCTCAACATGACATTTCCCCACAGACAGAATTATTTAAAATTTCAGACATACAAAATGTAACATAAATCCTAAAAAATTATGTTACATACATTGTAATACTAAGAATCCAGATCTACCGCGTTGACTTAAATATTACATCTTGAACAAAATTTATGCAATTTTCTATGACATTTTCTTTAAATAAACAAAACACAAAATATCATATTCCGAAGAATGCATAAATTACTAAATGACACCAAGATGAAAATTCCCATATACCATTTTTCAAATGCATAATAATTGCATACACAATGGGAATGCATCATATACATGTATATATATATGTGCATAAACAAATGTAAAAAGATAATATGCATTTGAAGTTATGTACGTGATGTGTGTATATATTTATGTATATACGGAAAATAGATAAATTGGATTTTGACGGGGGAATTTGCTAATCGGGCAAGTTCTGATTGGTGAGGAATCCCACCATCAAAATATCAAAAATCTAAATTAGCTAAATTCAGTGTGGGGTCCCATCCTATAAAGGGGACCACACAACGGCTCATTAGACAGTACAGTACAGTTCATATATTCAGTCAGTGACAGATTTATTAAAAACAGTTCGGGGTTATCAGTCTATGAGTCTATCGGGTAAAGAGTTAATCAAAATAGGTCTCGCCAGTTCAATAAATCAATCTATCTCAGTCGGGAGTGAGTTCATCCGGTCAATTGAATTCATTCAATCAATCAGTTTTAAATTCAGTTAATCAGTTTTAAATTCAGTTTTTTTTTTGTTTTTTTAAAACACACAACAAAAATCAGTACGTACTCGACAGCCGCCGAATAACCAAAATAAAATTCGATAATCAAATAAGTTAAAATAAAAGTGAAACCAAATACAGTTTAATTAAATTAAGACAAAAGTGAATAATTAATTACATTATTAAATAGGTATTTCATTTAATTGGAATTTATAAAAAAAAACGTAAAATAAATAAAATAAAATAAGAAACAATAAAAGGAACATATTTAAGTGCGAAAAATCCGTCCCGTTTAAATTAAAAACCATATCATTTTTTAAAAAAAAAATATATAAAGATAATAATTAAATATAAGAATAACCAAAAAGGGTATTCAATATAAAAATCATTTTCAGTTTAAATTTGTAAAAAAGAAGAGATAAAAAAAAATTTGATGAAAAATAAAATTTTAGTTACTAATATGAAATACTCGTAAGTGTAAAACAAAAAAGAAGTATGTATTAAGATTTACCAAGAAATTTTAATTTAGTTAATGTGAAAGAAAATTTACTGGTAAAAATTATAAAAATTATCATAAAATAAATCAAAAATTTCCGTGTTTGTTTTTATTAATAAAAAGTGAGTGAAATTTATATCTCTCTCTGGTGAGAAAACACAGCCAGAGTGGTGGCAGCAAATTAGTGGCGCATAGCAAGTAAACGTCGTTATACTGGTAAAAGCGGTGGTACCTTAAAAGTTACCATTACACTGGTGGTCGCAGAACCAATCATTACACTGGTGGCAGCGGCGTACTTCATTAACAATCATTACACTGGTGGCAGCGGCGTACTTCATTAACCAATCATTACAAGGACAGAAGGGGAGTGGTTTTATATATTTCAAGAAACAGTTTAATTTTAACAATAACAATTTATTAAATATATTATCTAAATCTTAAAAGTAAACATTATATTTATTTCCCCAAGTTATTTTTTGCTTGTTTCTTCTTCCTCTTTTTTTTTTCTTTTTCTATTGATCTTTTTTAATTTTCGCAGGGCCTTTTGTTCTAGTTTAAGGGTCTCCGGTTTACCCAACCATAGCAGACGACTCTGTTAATTAACAGATATCGCTATCATACGTTGGATATCCGAAAAATTCCTATTTATTTTATATTGACGACCACCGCGTTTTTGTGGGTGAACGTGGTGCGATGGATCGCCGTGGATCGCGGAAATGAGTTACCTCAATCGGCACGGTCACCAATTCTTTTTTTGTGACCAACCGTTTACAATAATCCTCTATCGAAATAGGTAGAGTACCAAGTTGTAAACGCTTCCACTCTTTCGCCTCCTCTTCTCTAGATCTAAAATTTAACTGTTGTCAGTCCTATTTAGAAGAACATGAGGTTTTCAAGGCTGTATCTTGAATTCGACATGTTCCCTCTAAAAAACTGACACAACTTGCTACCAATAGCACTAAAAAAATATAATTTACAAATCACAAAAAGTGCATCGCTGCACGTCTATTTATGACTTATGAAATTGTATTGGTTAACGTTTCTTGATTATAAAAAGTGCAGTTATGTACGTCTATCCAAGAACCGTTGCTACATCCTTTATTTTCTTAAAAACTAATTACTACGAGTATATATAGTAAAAATGTTGCTGGATCATCTGAAAATCATTGCATTACTAGATGACCCACATTCATTTTTAAAAAGACTTAACTAGGTTAGTATGAATTTTTAATTTCAGCATAAATCTGTTGTGAGGTAAATCTATATCTCATCAACCGCTGCTACTCAGGACGAATAGATCCTGCGTGGTTCACACGTGTCCAAACATTTTAATAAATACAATATTGCTGGCCCAAGTGTATTTTCATAAATTTACCTGTTCCCATACATTTTAAAATATTGGGTTGCGATATAATATATGAGACGATAAATTTCAAATAAATATTATTGACAGGAAATATCGTCTTCAAAAAAAATTCTGCAAATTATCATTTGTCCGTAATTTGTATAAAAAAAAAACTATCAAAAAAAATATATCTACCAATGTTTTATGCACGCGTCATAGACAAAATCATATTCATATGCATATATAATTATTTTCCAGTTAAATATAGTGTACATATGGTTTGCTAAATATATTATATATATATATATTTATTATATTTTAATAGTTAATAATCAGTTAATAATCAGTTAATAGTCAGTTAATAATCAGTTAATAATCAGTTAGTAAAAAGTAAAAAATTATTCAAATAATATCGGAAAGTAGTTTTTAATAATCAGTAAAAAAAAAATTATTATTCAAAAAAAAATAATCAAAGCAGATTTTAATAATCAGAGTAAAAAAAAAGTGTATTAAAAAACTATAATTATATAAAAAATAAAAAATAATAGAAATAAACCAAAGTTTTTTTTGTTAATTATTAGTTAATTTGATTTGCTAAAAAAAAAAAGCAAATCTGGTGGCAGCAACAACAAATTGGTGGCAGCGTTTCTTCAAAGAAGAAACCTACAAGAAATCAACGAACTTACATTATGTGAAAATTAATTGATTTATCGGCAAATTTTGTATTTCCCTTATTATGACACCGAATTCTTTATTTTTTGTTTTGTTTTAATATTAAGTAAATATTAAAGTATGTATGGCATATCATAATAGGATACCAACAAATCAATTAATTAATTGCCTTAAAATATGCACCAATTACATTATAAATTACCGATTTATACCTATTTGCAGATAGGTTGGATTATTGAATGTGTCGCGGACCACCCTGTAGATAACGGTGCGGTACATTCGAGAACGTTGACAGACAACCAACTTGGACATAACAAAATAACTAAAAAAAACACATACAAAAATACACAACAAAAACTAAAACAGTACGCATACAACGGCCGACGGAACAATATAAAAAAATAATAAATCGAAAGATAAAATAAAAAAAAAAGGCAGAACCAAAAAAAAAATATATAGTGAAAGTATATATGATCGAAAATAAAAGTTTAGGTACTACACATCATCATCAATCACCAGTGGATTAAAGAAGAGATACAGTGAGTACATTAAACATACATACATTATCATATAAAATATTTAACATAAAAACATTCAAAATATATATAACAAAGAATTAGACGTTACGGTACGACATTACGTAACATAACGCTAAACTGGTGACCCCGACTACGAACACGGGTTCGAATATACCGTACCGCCGCGTACAATTTTCATTTTAGCCACGCGGTAAATTTTTTTTTGATTGGAAAGGTCAACGTGAACCTGGTCCTGACCGCCGCCAACTCGTCCCCCATAAAGACATATGGAACAAGGGAACAAGCAGTATCGCTGAACCTCGGTCGGCACTTCAGTGACCATTCTCTCGAGCACATCGGTGGATCGAGAGGTTCAAAAGTTGCTTCAACAATTCGTTGAAGTAACTATGGACGACAACCTCCACAAAACGGTGCCACATTCGGTTCGGCACTTTATAGTTACGAATGGACCACCAACC